>CM035437.1:66565649-66588149 GCA_020310875.1 Ceratopteris richardii | reverse complement strand
ATTGAGCTCTTTACTCGTGCATGCATGTGTGCTCACATGTGCATGCATATATACACAGACGTACACACATGCAGACACGTGCACACACACACACACACACACACACACACACACACACACACACACACACACACACACACAGACACATGCACACATGCTCACATCAATATTCTGGTTCCAAATTGCAATTTGTTGCTGCTATTTGACTTGTTAAACTTTCTCTTCTTATATGAAGAAGAGTTTCTTGAAATCGGGATTAAAGATAGACCTGTTGTTGATTGTTTGGATTGTGGTTTCTCTGCATTTTGGTCTAAATTTTGAGCCATACTCAATTATCCAATGATGCACAAAGTTTCTAGGCTTAAGCAGTGGTTATATCCTAAAATTATATTCTAAGAAAGGAATATTTCATCATCCATGTACATTGACTTGGTCCAAAACCTAATTTGAGATGACTTCCAAAATTGATTGTTTGCTAAAATTTTGATTATTAAGAGTTGTAAAAATGTGGGAGCTTCAAATCCCAAAACAATTATCACATGTACCTAATTTCCATTCCTTTCCATGTACCATTGACTTGGTCCAAAACCTAATTTGAGATGACTTCCAAAATTGATTGTTTGCTAAAATTATGAGTTTTAAAAATATGGGAGCTTCAAATCCGAAAACAATTATCACATGTACCTAATTTCCATTCCTTGCACTCATACAAGTTAGAAGTGTAGGAGGGAATATGCAATGTGCCCATACAAAGAAGTATGCCAATTTGAAAATCTCTTTGAGCTTCGGAGGAAGAAATCCAATTCGTTCGAGCAACAGCATAATCACCATAGTCTAAATTCCTTTCATATGCATGTATTGAGGAGTATATCCAAGTAAATGAGATAAATCTTTTGTTAAAAGAGTCAAAAATTAAATGCTCCCAAGGTTATATAAAAAGCAAATTTGTCGTGCAATGCATCTATTTGTAAGTGTAATTAGAAAACTTATTGAAAAGGTATTGGCCTTTGGTGGATTCATGTCAAGTAGAATGAATATAATCATTTGAAAGATCTCTTATATGGATTGTAAAAAGCCTTAAATATTATTTGTATAGAGTAAACATTATTGTGATCGGATGTCAATCATTGATAAATATAGAAGACTTGTTCTTTTGGAATTATCACTCCATGCTTGGATAGTTGGTTGATCCCATCAATAGAGCACAGAATATGTGGAAAAATCATCAACACTTGGCGCCTTGGTAGTAGTACCTTCTATCTTGAGAAAAAGAGGAACTCATTGTTGGTGCAAGGAGCATCCTATGTTTAAGTTTTTGCTTTTCATGAAATGGTTTTATGTTGGAACAAATAATCCACGCTAAGATGTATACTTCTAGGGTATACAT
The DNA here is from genome assembly GCA_020310875.1 of Ceratopteris richardii. Lineage (NCBI taxonomy): Eukaryota > Viridiplantae > Streptophyta > Polypodiopsida > Polypodiales > Pteridaceae > Ceratopteris > Ceratopteris richardii. Next base: position 66,586,762 of record CM035437.1, on the reverse strand, counting down.
CATAAGTTCCAATCACTTGGGTGAAATTATCTTAAACATTGTCATGGGATCATGAGTAGCTAAGATATCATTATCATCACTCAAGAAAATGAGAGGTTTGTCTATAGTTTTCCATTTTCTCTTAGTAGGCAATTGCTTAGTTAAACATCCAATCTTTGAAGTTCAAAATTAATATATTATAAGCATTTATAATGAAAATCAACATTTACTATCATTAGATTGAACATTATTGATAAGGCTATGATTAGTATTTGGACATGCATGTTTTGTTTATGCTTCAAACACCATGCTTGGGAAAGGCTATTCAATCATCCACATAACATTATTTTTGTTTATATTTGGAGCTATCATAGGTCATACATGAACCATTCTTTCAACAACTTCCTCCCATTTCTCAATAGTATGATGAAAATACCAAAGCAATCCAATGGAATAAAAATCTCTCTAAATTATTTAATTGGATCTATTAAAAAACACAAATGCATTGATTGAACCTATATAAAAAGCCATGTTGCAACATATTTCATGTCTTGGAAATTATTGAACAAAACTTCTAAAAGAACTTGTCAAAAAAAAAAAAGATAACTTGTTAGAGGCTTATGGAAGGTGTGTGGTCAAGTAAATGTTGGCTGCATGAGTGAGTGATGAAGCTCGAATAGAAGTACACATAAGAGTGAAGAAGGAGATTGAAGCACCAAGATGATTGTTGGAGGAGCTCTCTATCGATAGATGATCAATAGTATGAGAATGAGTATAGTGAGAGCTATATGTGAATCTCTAAGTACGATGTACCACCACATATGAGTATATCGTGTATATGTGGTTACATGGGGAAAAAATCTCTAGCTAGCACTAGAGTAAAAAGTGCCCATGTATAGGGAAACCGTTCACATCAAAGCTACTTGAGGGACACATAAGTATAACAAACTCTCTTGGAGTGAATGATGTGAACATATACAGAGAGTGACATATCAACCCTCACAAGCTAATAAGTCTAAAGACTTTGCGAAAAACTTCAATTTTTTTTTTTGTGGAAGAGCTTTAGTAAATATGATCGCCACATTATCTTATACCAAATCAATATCTCAAGCATGAAGGTGCTCTCTAACATAATGATAATGAATTTTAATGTGCTTTGTGCATGCATCAAACATTAGATTTTTTTGCAACCACCAATGCACTTTGATTGTCAATGAGAATATGCGTAGGTGCATCAATCTCCATGCATAGATCCATCAATAGGTGTATCAACCATATCAATCCTATACACTCCCTTGTAGTTGTGAATATTGCCGTGTACTGAGCTTCACAACTCAACATGGCCACAAAAGGTTGCTTCTTCCTCAACAAAGATATGCATGATCCTCCAAGGAAAAAGCAAGTACCACTAGTGGACATGCATGTGTCATAGCAACCAACCCAATCACTATCCGTAAAAGCATGCAAGCATGTCCACACATCTCTTCCATAAAAGAGACCCAAACTCAAAGTGTCTTTGAGATATCTAAACACACATTTACTGCTTGCTAATGCTTAGTGTCAAGGCTATGCATAAATCCACTCAACTAGGAAATTGCATACTAGAGGTGAAGCCTTGTGTTACATGCATATGTCAAAAATCCCACAACTTGCTGGTAAAGAGAAGTTTCAAATGCATCACCCGCATTCTCAATTGATCCTATTTCCAATAGTGTGGAGATAGGCTTGCAATCCTCAAAACCAAAACACTAAAGTAGCTTCTCAATATACTTTGCTTGATGCATAATAATTCCCCCCTCAATAGATACAAACTAGATGCCAAGATAATAATGCAAAAGATCAAGATATGTGACAACAAAAGTATGTTAGAAATCAGCCATAAGCATGCTTGTGTAAATCCATACAAAGCCTTACACTGTCGGAGATCCTCTCTCCCTATCTTGATGAAAGATAACGGAAACTCTATTCGAAGAACACAAGGTTGAAGCAATGAAATTAACGAAAGAACATTATGTTGGCAATATCGAGGTTCATGAGGAATTGAAGGCACAACATCTTGATGATTCACACATTGTGGTCTTGAAGTAGGGAGTCCCATGACAATTAAAGCACTTTCATTCCCATGATTTGATCAAGCATAAAATGGACTCTGCCTGTAATGCAACATTATGACAATAATAAGAAGATGTGTGTTCAATGACATTGGATTTTTTTGATCTTGAAATAATTGTTGCAGTACAATAAAGATGGAATTCTATTCACACTACTCTTTTTATGGGGAAAATTCGGCTAAAGAAAGAATTTGGCATTGGAAACATGGTTTCTCCTTCCGTTTTCTAAAAAGTAAATAATGTTGGCAATATTGAGGTTCATGAGGAATTGAAGGCATAACATCTTGATGATTCACACATTGTGGTCTTGAAGTAGGGAGTCTCATGACAATTAAAGCACTTTCATTCCCATGATCTGATCAAGCATAAAATGGACTGTGCCTGTAATGCAACATTATGACAATAATAAGAAGATGTGTGTTCGATGACATTGGATTTTTTTGATCTTGAATAATTGTTGCAGTACAATAAAGATGGAATTCTGTTCACACTACTCTTTTTTATGGGGAAAATTTGGGTAAAGAAAGAATTTGGCATTGGAAACATGGTTTCTCCTTTCGTTTTCTAAAAAGTAAATATTTAATATTCAAATAAGTCATCACAAGGCTGACAATTAAAGGGATTTTTGGAGATCTGCTGGAGTTTTGTGTGTTCCACGAGTGCTTGAGCATAGATACCAAAGGTAAAGCAAAGAAAGCATATCCAAGATAGGTGCTTGCAGACGTGGTAGCTATCATGCACAACAAAGGAGAGGTTTACAATGAGCATGCATAGCAATTAGTCTTCTGTTGTCTTCAACCACTACTTTAGAGAATATATGCTAAACTTGGAGTAAAAAGGATATAAAGGTGGATCTTTGGGGTAAAGGGAAAAGGCGCGAAATGGAAGGAAGAAAATTATCAGTGGAAGAAGTTACGGAGAGAGTGGAATTGGGGAATTTGCGAAAAAGGTTTACTTAACGTAGCCCTATTGATGTTCTTTTGGGAAAGCATTGATTGCAGTATTAATTCTTACTATCTCTGTTCTTTCATCCCATCTTCGAATGTGATGATTCAAGGGTGCTAAAGGAGGATAGCACAACACGAACATCAATTAATGTGGACAATTTTATGATACATCATTGAGGATTTCAAAGATAGGGATTTGGGCATAGAGGATAATTCCCTTACTAGTTTATGTGTCTAATTTGAAGTACAAGGAGTACTCGCGACTACATTTTGAGGGTCTCACGATGTTGCTCCATGCAAATCCCACAAGGATTGTACACTATAATGAACTTGTGAGAAGGATGAATTGTTGCAATTTGTAGGCTTCTGACAGAACTCGACATTGAATAACTTTCTAACCTACATTTGATGATAAATGGATTACTGCCTATGACAGTATAGAAGTTTGTGAATTTCCCTTCTAAATTTATTATTGTTCATCTTTGTGTTGTCATTCTAGTGTTCACTAATCATGTATGTTATCTTATGGAAAAATTGCTTCATAGAAATAGTCCAAGAGCTATTTAGACATATGCATATGCTTGTGAGTAATAGAGTACTTGTGCGTTATTTCTTAGAATAAAAACATGCAAACAATTTCTATGTGGGTGTGGATATGGAAGCCTATGCCTGCGGTTGATATGCTACAAGTAGGATCCAATTATATGTGCAGCAGATGTTTATTTGTTCCCTTTGATGTACTATTTGTTGTTATCTTATGATATAATCTTTGCCTAGATGATTGTGATGTTGTAATGATGCTTGGTCTCTGGTAATTATGTGTGCAACCTTGATCCTTCACAAGTGCTTTAGAACCATCCATGTGCATTCTATGGTAGCCACCGTATTGAAATCAATGTTTCAAGCAGTAATACTGGTCCAAAGAGTTTTTCTATACTTCAACAATCATCACTGAAGGATAATCAAAAGTGTGACCATTGTTGAGGAGTGCATTTTGTCAACGCTCAATATTGAGATCATTTTTTTCTAGATGTTCTTGTTTTTGTTGCACTGATATTTTTGTGATTGAGGCTTCACTAATAAGTAGTAAAAGCATTTAGCAGTTTTGATTTGCAAATATTCATGAACATAATGTATGAATCGAAGAGGAATTCAAGTAGACCTTGCACACTACAAATCTCAAGTATTGCTATTAGATTGTCAGACATATGTTAGGCAACTTGAAGATTTAGGTATAAGAAGACCTTGTCTTGATAGATTCTAATAATTTTAGGAGGATCGAGGGCAGATTCAGCAAGCTACTAAGTGTTTGAATCCGTTCTACATAAATTTGGTGTTGTCAGAGGGAATCACTTGGTTATAGTCCAGAGTTCACCAGAGAAGGAGAGAATTCATTGGCTCGAGAGAGATTTTGTTGTATGTGATTAGTTTAATCCAATATGTTTATGATTGATGGAGTTATCTTTTATTTTTTGGTATGCCACCTCTAAGGCATCGACACATTTAACTTAGCACCATAGGAACTTGGAAGCTAAAAGCATTCATCCTCTCCTAGAGTTTACTTAAGTACAGATGTTGCAACATACCAAAGCATGAGAAATCCTTTATTTCTAGATTTAACATCATTTAATACTCATTGTGGAGGAACTGAAGATATAGCAAATGATAGATCTGAACAAGGAGTCAAAAGTGAAGAGAAGGAGTAGATTAAAGCAAGAATATACTTTTGAGATAATTGATGCTTATCAAGGACTTAAGTTCAAATTAACCTAGATTTGTTTTGAAACTCTTATGATTTATGAACAGATCTTCTTGAATTCGAATTCCTAAGATTTGGTTGAGAAAGAGAAGTACAAAGTTTTGATTTCTTGCAATAAAGTATTTGAATGATGCTTTTGATGTTAACTAATCACCTCTACCACTTGAGCTACCACTTTGATTTTGCATCTACCGCTTGAGCTACTTGAAGCACCCACATGCGCTGTATCATTGGAACACTCGCAGTTGACTTGATCCATCAACTTTGCCCTTCTCACCGACGTTTTGAACCCAACGTGAAATTCCATGGCAATTCAAAAAATCAGGTGGTATAATTGCACATTTTACATTATCATTCATATGATTTGCAAGATTTATGTGGTAGCCTCTTCTTCTTGGGAGTGGTTGCTTGAACAATACATTGTAAGTTCTCCTTGGTGTTGAGGGCTGATCTACTTGATCCGAGCGCCTCCACGGAGACTTGCAAGTTGCTGAACCTCTTCTCTTCACCTTTCCCATTGATTGATCGAAGTTGCCATGTTTGCACAAAGCATTCACTTAATTTCCCAGTGTATTTAGGATTTTGGCAAAAAAAGTATCTATTTTGAACCATTCACACACTTGGAACCTCTTCTTCAAGCCAATTCAGGCATATGCATTTCAAGTTCATGCCTCTTTACATTGAAAAAACATAAAAAGAATACTTTCAATTTTGCATTTTCACATTTTTTGCCTTTTACATTTATTCTCTTGCATACTTGCATTGAGAAAGCACCAAAAGAATTTCATCATGAAGATTTGCATATCTTTGTGAACATAGTACATTAGAACAAAACAATATAAGTGATTTAGTCACATATCACAAAGAAAAACTAAAATTGAAAGTCCAAGACATAATCAAACGAACCAAAGCTCAATCAAGACTTGAATTTAAGGTTTTTTTAAATGAATGATGAATGGAAATCAAGGACAAAAGGTAGTAGAAGCCTTATTAAAGGAAAAGGGGAAATTCACTGGGATGAACATGATTGATTATGAGGAACTCACAAAACTTCATGGTTTACCTAACCAAAATTTGTTTCCCTATCTGATATGATTGGCAACCAGATTTGTGGTGCAACAATCAAAGCCCATGAAAACCTAGGCTGGGAGGAGTTAAGGAAAAAAATCCATAAGGAATTCTACCTAGAAGATGTTAGATATGCTCAATACTCCATCCTCATGTGACCACAAATGTCCATGGTTCTCTAAGTTGTAAGGCCCCCATTATGAGGAGAAGCCATTATGAGAGCCCGGACATTTGTGGAACCCTTACTTCCAAATTAGATGAGGTCTATGTGGGACCGTTGATGGTTGTAGATGATCTTTGTGAGCCTAGCCATTAGGTTAGGTAGGGCATAAACTTCCAGGCCATTGGGTTGCCATTTAAGGTGAAAATAAAGGCACTGTGTTGTCACGCGGTTTCCCCATAGAACCTTAATGGGGGGAGTGCAGAGGGGCGCTTGCCCCCTTTTGCGGCATCCGAGGGGCCTATCCCCCCGGCCCGTATGGCCGTGACGGTAGGACTTCTGGTCATGGAGATATTGTTGGATCGTATATTTTACCGACTATTTTGTATCTCTCGATTACGTTTATCTATATGGAACCACCTTGTAAAAGCTATATAAGCACGACCCAGGTTGAACGTTACATAGAATTGCGCACTAGTAAGCCCTTCATCTAGAGTCTGTCTAGATCGCCATCTAAGCTCCACATTGGGAGTTCACAGGTGGACAACACCATCATTGTAACTGCATTATGCTCGGCAATTTGAGAATTTGAGTTCTCTATCTCTCAGTCTATATCTATCTTTGTTTGCCTTTTTCTCTCAACTCTGTCTACAGATCTATTCTGCTGTGCTATTATTTTTTTTTCTTACATGGTATTAGAGCTCATGAGGCTTTGAGTGGTGTAGAAGTAGAAATGCAGAGGTTGCAGAGGTCTGAACGACAAAAGAGAGAAGATTTCAAGCGGTGCATCATCATCTATGACTGGGGGTCAAGGTGGTTCATCAATAGGAGTAGGTGGCACACAAGAAGGAGTAACAATGATGCCAATCATCCCAACATTGCAAATACGACCACCAGCCTTCATAGAAGGTAAACTTGATGGTACGAACTACACCCTGTGGAAGTTTAAAATCACTTCTATCCTTGATTCATATGAGCTTTTGGAGACTATTCTTGGGACTGATCATGAGCCCCAAGAATGACCTGATCCAAATAATCGTGGTCGAATGATTCCTCCTGATGGTGATCTTCTGCGTACTTGGAAATGTAGAAATGCAGATGCACTTTGTGCTCTAGTTACAAGTACTTCTGATAGTGTTCTAACTCTTATTCAACATACTACGAAGGCATGTGAAGCATGAAACATATTGAGAAATCAATATGAAACTCGTAATCAGATACGGATTTAGAACTTGGAGAATCAGCTTGCAGCAGAATGGTTTGTCGATGGGGAGACTGCAGAGGTGTTTATCACTCACATAAAGAATCTACCAGATCAAATGGCAGGAGCAAGTGTTCAAAAGTCAAGTGAGGAGCTAGCTCGATGTTGTCTTCGAATCTGTCCACCTAAGTTTGATGGTTTGGTAACTGCTCTTAACACTCAAATCAAATCTCAACCACTAACTTTTGAAGAATTTAGTGCCTTACTCATGGAGGAGGAGTTGCGGCTGAAGGCAAGGAGTGGTGGTAGCAAAGGAGATGTTGCATTCATAGCAAATGCCAAAGGAGGCAAAATAGACTCTTCAAAAGATGGAGACAAAAGAAGAACAACAAAAAGAAGTTCAAGGGAGAGTGTTTCCAAGGAGATGCATCGTAGGGGTATGGTTGCACACATACCATCGATTGCAGAAATGAAGGAACTATGTGAAGCTTGCCTGATGGGCAAGCAACAGAGGAAGGCATTTCCACAAGAAAGCAAGAACAGGGCAAGCTATCCTCTAGAGTTGGTGCATGCTGACTTGTGTAGAAAAATGCCTACACAGGCCTTGGGCGGATCTTCCTACTTCATGTTACTTGTCGATGACTATAGCAGGAGATGTGGGTGTACTTCCTTTACGATAAGGCTCAAGCTTTTGGTAAGTTTAAAGAATGGCTTCAGCTTGTTGAAACTGAAACAGGGAAGAAGATGAAGAAATTCAGGACAGATGGTGGTGGTGAGTTCACATCAATAGAGTTTGAAGATTTCTGCAAAAGTAAGGGAATCAAGCATCAACTTACAATGGCACATAGTCCTCAACAGAATGGTGTTGCAAAATGTTGGAATCAAACCATCATGGAGATGGCAAGGTGCATGTTGAAAGCAAAGGGTTTGCCTAATCAATTTTGGGCAGAGGCTGTCAACACTGCTGTCTACATCTTGAATCGAAGCTACACCAAGGCACTTGATGGAAAGACTCCACAAGAAGCCTACACTGGTAAAAATCCTTGTGTTTCCCATTTCAAAGTATTTGGAAGTGAATGTTATGTACATGTTCTAGATAGGGAGAGAAACAAGCTTCAACCAAAAAGCACCAAATGTATCTTGCTGGGGTACAACGAAGATAAGAAGGCTTATAAGCTTTATGACCCTGAGGCTAAGAAGATCATGGCGAGTCGTGATGTGGTGTTTAAGGAGGAGAAGCCACATGCAATTAAAGAAAAGAGAGCTTCCACTTTATCATCAAGCAAAGGGGCAATCCACTATGAACCTGGCCCAAGAGCTATCCCTTCTACACATGAGAAGGAAGCATCATCTTCAGAGGTTGAATCTGAAAGTCACCAACCTGCCGACACCCAAGTGGAAAATCCATTGCCACGTTGGGTGAGACAGCTCTATGATTCTACAAACCCCATCCCACAGTCACTAGAACAGTTTGTAGATGGACCGAGGCGATCACAAAGAATAGAGGAACAGAGACGGGCAAGCACCCATATTGTAAACACAGCCTTGATGGCTGATCTCATTCAAGAAGAAGCAAAGGAACCAACCAATGTGGAAGAGGCACTCCATGATCCGAATTGGAGGGCTTCCATGCAAACAGAATACAACAATATCATGAAAAATGGAACTTGGGAGCTAGTGGATCAACCCCCTAAGCGTAAAACCATTGGCGCCAAGTGGGTTTGGAAGCTAAAGTACAAGGCTGATGGTACTCTAGAAAAGTATAAAGCAAAACTTGTTGTAGAGGGCTACTCACAAGTTGAAGGCATTGACTTTTGTGAATCATTTACACCGATTGCAAGAATGACTACTATCCGAGTAGTACTAGCTGTGGCCACACATAAACATTGGCCAGTCTATCACATGGATTCAAATCAGCGTTCCTAAATGGAGAACTCAAGGAGGAGGTATATGTGTCTCAACCACCAGGGTTTGAGGCTCCCCATTCAAAGAACAAGGTATGTAAGCTAAAGAAGGCATTATATGGGCTGAAACAAGCCCCTAGAGCATGGTACTAGCAGATAGATAAGTATCTCTTGGATCTAGGTTTTAGAAGATGTGCTTTTGATGCTAATTTGTATGTTCTAAAGAGAGAAGGGAAGACAATTGTGCTTGTACTCTATGTAGATGACCTTGTGATTACAGGAAATGAGGATGCTCTTCTTCAACAAACAAAAGATGCCCTAAGTTTAGAATTTGAAACGACAGACTTGGGCTTAATTCATTATTGCTTAGGTCTTGCAGTTTGGCAGGAACCAGGGAAGATTTTCATCTCTCAACAAAAGTATGCAAGGCAGATATTGAAGGCATTCGACATGGAGGATTGCAAGGAAATTTCTACACCTATGGAGGTCAACAAAAAATTATCTATTGAAGATACATCACCTCGAGTGGATATTGGAAGATACAAGAAATTAGTTGGAAGTCTCATCTACTTGTGTAATAGCAGACCAGACATCTCCTATGTTGTTGGAGTAGTAAGCAGGTTCTCTAATAAGCCTTGCCAAAGTCATTGGAAGGCAAGCATGCAGATACTTAGGTATGTGAAAGGAACCACAAATTATGGTATTCTTTATGAAGAAGGATCATCTCTAGTCAAATACTGTGACTCAAATTGGGCAGGAGATATTGGTACCAGATAATCAGTTTCTTGATATTGCTTTTCTTTAGGATCATGGATTTTCTCTTGGATTAGTAAGAAGCAACCGACTATAGCATTATCTTCTATTGAAGCTGAGTACAAAGCTTCATGCATTGCAGCATGTGAAGCAGTATGGTTGAGGAGGATCCTATGTCACATAGGAATACAAGGATAGGAGGCTACAGAGTTGAAGTGTGACAACCAAAGTTGCATGGCCATCGCAAAAAATCCTGTTTTCCATGCACATACCAAGCACATAGAAATCCAGTATCACTATGTGCGTGAGTTTATTGAGGATGGGGTCGTGGAGATAAGCTATTGTCCTACTAAAGAAAATGGAGTAGACATCTTCACCAAGGGTCTTGGGAGAGAGAAACTTCTTCGACACTTTCCAAAGCTTCAGATTGGACCAAGGAGGTAGTTCACCGTAGGGTGGACATTGAGGGGGGGTGTTAGATATGCTCAATACTCCACCCTCATGTGACCACAAATGATCCATGGTGCTCGAAGTTGTAAGGCCCCCATTATGAGGAGAAGCCATTATGAGAGCCCGAACATTTGAGGAACCCTAACTTCCAAGTTAGATGAGGTCTATGTGTGACCGTTGATGGTTGTAGATGATCTTTGTGAGCTTAGCCATTAGGTTAGGTAGGGCATAAACTTCCAAGCTATTGGGTTTCCATTTAAGGTGAAAATAAAGGCACTGTGGCATCGCACGGTTTCCCCATAGAACCTTAATGGGGGGAGTGCAGAGGGGGGCTTGCCCCCTTCTACAGGGTCCGGGGGGCCTATCCCCTCGACCCGTAAGGCCGAGATGGTAGGACTTCTGGTCGTGGACAAAGCTATATAAGCACGGCCCAGGTTGAAATTTACATAGCATTGCGCACTAGTAAGCCCTTCATCTAGACTCTATCTAGATCGCCATCTAAGCTCCACATTGGGAGTGCACGAGTGGACATCACCATCATTGTAACTACATTACGCTCGACAATCTGAGAATTTGAGTTCTCTATCTCTCAGTCCGTGTCTATCTTTGTCTGCGTTTTTCTCTCAACTCTGTCTACAGGTCTATTCTGTTGTGTTGTTATTTTTTTTTCTTACAGAAGATTCCATTCAACAACCTCAAACAACCATTACAAAACTCCATAGTGAGTTTATGAAGCACCTTTTGCAACTACCAGAGGAAGATAGAAATGCTCTCACACTTGATATCATGGTTTATTTCCTCAAAATTTTGAGTCCAAATGTGAAAATAGAAGTCGAGAGAAGACTTCAAGAACCAGGGAAGAGATATGGTCTCACTAATGACTGGGCTATAGTGAGGAGGGTCGTTGAAACGATCGCTTATATGAAGCAAAGACAATCGATGCTTTATGAGCAATCACCTAGTCCTCCAGCTAGTATGCCACACTTGGGTGACCCTAGGGAGAGACATACCACTGCAAAGGTTGATCATGTAGCATCCTCATTGAGATTAATTTTAGCAAATTTGAAAACATGATGCAAATGCAAACCAACATGTCCAAAGAAAAATAGCATCACTCCGAACACAATATATGCTTTGAGCACTCACGATATCATGTTTCGACACTCAAACTTAGCTCAAACAACCTCTCAAACTGAAACACCTCAACCACAACTTCCTCAACCTGCCTTACAAAGGATGTACAATCCTAATGAGTGAGAAGCCCTAATGTTCCAAAATGTGTTTGGTGTGATGCCACTTACCATCTCACATATTCATGTGAGGCATTGAAGAAGGCTAAAGAACAAAGGCTTGTAATTGACATAGGTAAGAAATTATGTGATTTTAAGACACATTTACCTTTAGCCATCCATTGGGGAAAAGGAGGTATGAAAAGTCGTATGAGAACCTTTAAAATTCTAACTTAGAAGCCTCTTTTGTAAAACTAGAGAGTATGGATGATTGTGATCAGGATTCTAATCAACCTATTGAGAATAAAAATTATTCCATAGAAGCTCTAGTCAAGGCAAGAGATGTAATAATGCACAAAACAGATTGGGATTCACTTGTTGACCAATTCTCCATCTATTCTCATATTTTTCAATGTAGAGGAGAAGAGGAAATGAGATGAAAACCAAGATGAAAATGAGTCGGGGAGAAGGGTTACATGGAAACAATCAAGGCAAGAACCTAGGAACATCCATTTTGAACTAGGAGAAGGGTCTAAATCAAACCAACAAAGAAGAGAGAAATAAAAGAGGGGAAAAAACATCTGGTGAGTGAACAAAATAAAACAAACAAACTAATGAAAACACATTGAACACAAATGTTGCCATAAACCAAATGAGACTCAAACAAATGAAAAACAGACAAAGAAACCAACAAGAATTCCTAAAGTAACTTTAATCTCTGAAATTGAATAAAAAATTGATTCTAAGCAAATCTTATATGAAATCTTGTTAAAAATTCAAGTTACAATGTCCCTAGAACAAATCTTTGCAATTGCTAAACTTGAGTTTAAGGACAATTTTATCAAACTTATCAAAAGGAAAAGGTTTCCACTTTCACAAGAAGTTGAGATGCAAGACATTTCAAACTTGACAAAAGCTATGAATAAATCTCTTACTTTTGATGAGTTTGATGAAGATGATGAAGACGAGGCTTATAATGTTAATAAGAGTTTCCTAGGTTCAATCATGTGTGATGAAGAAAGTAAACAAATTGAAAGCCATTTTAGCAAACGTTTTTGTGCTATGGGAGCACCTAATATGAAAATCAAATTAGGAGATAAAAAGAAGTCATATCCAGCTATGGTACTTGCTGATTCAGGGTCAGAGATCAATGTGATTTCAAAAGAACTTCATGATAAATTCAACTGGCCAATTGACAAAAACCATGGATGGATATTGAGAATATCTTATAACAGATGTGGTTCTTTACTAGGAGCTTGTGCAAATACTCCTGTGATGATAAGTGAGATTATTGAGGCATTCCACTTCTTCATCTACAAAAATTGTTCTTATGAGATTATTTTAGGTCAACCTTTCATATGTGAGACTAGAATGGAAACTAAATTTATGGACGATGGGTCCGCATATGCTAGGATTTGATCTAAAGATGATTTGCAATCACTCCAAATGATGAATGTTAACCCAAATCATTTACGAAACCAAGAACAAATAAGTAGAAAATTCACCTACTTGGTCATCAAATAAATTCAAAGACATTCGAAAAAGAGCTAACGATTTCTTCCAAAAAGATTGATTTATTTGGAGACATGCTAGGGGAAAAGTTAAAATGCCACAAAGAGCACTAGGAGAGAAACAACTTCAATTGCAAGTTATGAAAAAATTGCATGATACATTATGGACTAGACATAAAGGGTTCGTGGCTACTTATGAGAAGATTAGAGAGAGTTATTGGTGGCCTAGAATATATGTCAATGTAAGGGATTATGTAAACACTTGTACTACATGTTAAATACATCCATTTGTGAAACACCGAGATCCTTTACATCCTACCTATCCTCCTTGCATTTACTATAAGTGGGTAGTTGACCTTGTGAAGATAAGATGCACTATATTGTACTTGCAAGGGAAGATCTTACAAACCATGTAGAGGGTCGAGCACAAGGATCTAAAATGACATATAATGTATGTAAATTCTTACTTGGGGATGTAATTTCATCGTACATTGAGAAAGTAGTTGCTCATAGGGAAGAATTAGATGCTCAAGAGGCTAGAGATTTCTTTGCATGACATGGAATTCACTTGTCTGTTAGGACTTCTTATAACCCTGAGGCTAATGGGAAAATAGAAAGAGGTCATTCAGCGATTGTGAAAGCGATATCTAAAGCTTGTAATGATGACTTGAAACAAAGGCCAAAGTATTTATCATTTGCATTATGGGCTAATAGAATGACTTGCAATAGGACAACGAGATATATGCCTACTGAAAATCTATCTACTCATGAATTATTGGATTTAAGCACAAACCAACTTGACCAAGGGAATGAGAAACTGGATGAAGTTGTTATGAAGTTGAAAGAATCAAGATTGCAAAATAAGAATTACTTTGATAAACCACATAGATTAAGGCCAAAACAAATTCATAAAGATGATTTGGTTTTGATCTACAATAGTATGCTTGATTCCCAATATGATGCAAGAAGGAAACTGAAATGTAGATAGTTTGGACCTTATGTTGTTATAAAAGTACATGAAAATGGGATGTATGCATTGCATATTTAGATGGAACTCCACAAAAATCTTTGATTGCAAGAAAAAGAGTAAGATTATTCAAGAAAACGGATGAAAATGATTATGAAATTGAGGATAACATGATTAAAGAAGAACCAAAATGATCAGGTGAAATCTATTCTTTTATGTTTGCATATCTTTCTTTTCATTGCATTGCAAATTGAGCATTCATACTTTCAAGAATGCAAAAACCGGTTGATGATTATCTCAAAGATTAGAGAAAGCAGATCCAAGATAGGTGCATGCAAACATGGCAGCTAACATGCACAAGAAAAGAGAGCTTTACAATGAGCATGCATAGTAGTTAGTCTTTCTATTGTCTTCAACCACTGCTTTAGAAAATAGAAGCTAAACTTGGAGTAAAAAGGCTATAAAGGTAGATCTTTGGGGTAAAAGGAAAAGGCACTGAAGGGAAGGAAGAAAATTATCAACGGAAGAAGATACCAAGAGAGAGGAGTTGGGGAATTTGCAGAAAAGGTTTTCTTAGTGCAACCCTATTGGCATTCTTTTGGGAAAGCATTTTAGTGCAATGATAGTTCTTACAATCTCTGTTCTTTTGTCCCATCATCTAAAATGATGATTGAAGGGTGCTGAAGGAGGATAACGCAAGTGGAACATCAATCAATGTGGACCATTTTATGATCCATCATTGAGGATTGCCAAGAAAGGAAGTTGGGCATACATGGTAATTCCCTTATTGGTTTATGCATCTGATTTGAAGTACAAGGAGTACTCGCAACTACATTTTGAGGGTATCATGACACTGCTCCATGAAAATCCCACAAGGATTGTACACTATAATGAACTTGTGAGAAGGATGAATTGTTGCCATTTGCAAGCTTCTAACAGAACTTAATATTGAAGAACCTTCAAACCTACATTTGGATGATGAATGGATTGTTGCTCATGATAGTATAGGAGTTTGTGAATTTTCCTTCTAAATTTATTATTCTTCATCTTTGGGCAATCATTCTAGGGTTCATTAATCATGTGTGTTATCTTATGAAAAAATTGCTTCATAGAAACGGTCCGAGAGCTATTTAGATACATGCATATGCTTGTGAGTAATAGAGTACTTGTGCACTATTTCTTAAAATAAACACATGCATTACGTTTCATGTTCTCATAGTTTCATTCCATTGTCAAATCCATGCTTTGAGTGTTTGATGTAACACAATTTCTGATTCTTGTGTTTCCCTTATGTTCTCTCTGTTTCTATGTGGGTGTGGATATGGAAGACTATGCCTGCAATTAATATGCTACAAGTAGAATCCAATTATGTGTACAACATGCATTTATTTGTGTCCTCGGATGTAGGGTTTTTTGTTATCTTATGATATAATCTTTCCCTGTGTTGTAATGATGCTTGATCTCTGGTAATTCTGTATCCAACCTTGATCCTTCACAAGTGTTTTATAGCTATTCATATGCATTCTATGCTAGCTGCCTTATTGACACCAATCAAACAATCAAATTAATGTTTCGAGTAGTAGTATTAATCTAGAGATTTTTTCTCTACTTCAACAATCATGTCTGAAAGATAATCAAAAGTGTGACCATCAATGAGGAGTGCATTTTGTCAACACGTAGTATTGAGATCATTTTTCTTCCATATGTTCTTGTTTGTGTTGCACATATATTTTTGTGATCGATGTCACACTAATAAGAGATGAAAGAATTTTGAATCTTTGATTTGCAAATATTCATGAACATAATGTATGAATCTAACAGGAATTTGGGTAGATCTCGCACACTACAAATCTTAAGTACTGCTATTGGATTGTCAAAAATCTGTTAAGCAACCTGAAGATTAAGGTATGAGAAGAATTTGCGATGATATATTCTTATAAGTTTAGGAGGATCAAGGGCAGATTCTACAAGCGACTAAGCATCTGAATCCTTTTTTGTAAATTTGGTTTTGTCAGAGGGAATCGCTTGGTTATAGTATAGAATTTGCCAAAGAAGGAGAGAGATCACTAGCTAGAGAGAGATTTTGTTTTATGTGATTAGTTTAATCCAATATGTTTATGCTTGATGGAGATATCTTTCAATTTCTGGTATGTCACCTCTTTGGCATCAACACATTTAATGTAGAAGCATAGGAACTTGGCCTCTAAAAGCATTCATCCTAACCTAGAGTTTACTTAAGTATGGGTGTTGCAACATACCAAAGCACATGAAATCCTTCTTTTCTAGATTTAAGAAGGAGTAGATTAAAGCAAGAATATACTTTTGAGATAATTGATGCTTATCAAGGAATTAATTTCAAATTAACCTACATTTGTTTTCAAAATCTTATGCTTTATGAACAAATCTTCTTGAATTAGAATTCATAAGATTTGGCTTAGAAAGAGAATTACAAAGTTTTGATTTCTTGCAATAAAGCATTTGAATGATGCTTTTGATGTTAACTAATCACCTCTTTGATTTTGTGTCTACCACTTGAGCTTCTTGAAGCACCCCGTGTGTGCCGTATAATTGGAACACTGGTAGTTGACTTGATCCATCGACTATGCCCTTCTCACCGACAATGCAAGTGGCAAAATATATGCTCTTGAAATTTGATGACAAATCTAGTAGGTTGCTTTAGATAGACCTCCTCTTGAAAATTTCAAGAAAGTTGTTTTTATATCCAATAAATGCACATTCCAACCATGATGGGCAACCAATGTAATCACATGCACAAAGTAGGTGAAAAATTCTCCTCATAATCAATGCCATGTTTTTGCACATAACCTTTTGCAACTAATCTGGCTTTGTCATGATCAATGCTACCATTTGAATTTCTTTTATTTATGTAAACCTACGAAGTACCAATGGCATTCTTACCTTTCGGAATTTTGCATATCTCCCAAGTACAATTTTTATGAATAGAATCGAATTTTAATAGCATTGTGCTCATCCAACTGGAGTTATCATACACATCTTCAAAAGTGAGTGGCTCTTCATAACATGTGTTTGCAATAAGAGATACATTGAGAAAGTCAATTGATACATGGAGAGGGCTTGATCTTATTCTACGAAGTAAATGATCATTCAACTTTCTATCATGCAATGTCCTTCGTGGTCATTTTGGTATAGGTTGTGCATCCTCGATAGACATGCATTCCTCTTGTAATACATTATCAAAATATACATAAGAAGTGGGTTGAATATCAGGCTGAATTTCAACCATTTGTGCTTATTAATTTTGCAAATTTTTAGCCATGTTTGGCTGGACATTTTCAGCCATTTTTTGTTGGATTTTTTTTGCCATATTTCTTTGTAAATTTTGGGAATTTTCAGCCATGTTTGGTTGGAAGTTTTTAACAATATTTGGCTGAAAATTTTTAGCTCTTTGAGCCCCATTTGATGCTTTAATAATGTGTCAATACATTTTGTTTGACACAAAGATATTTCCCCATCAACTTGCATAAACTGAATGTTCAAATAAATGCAAATCTCCCAAATTTGACATCACAAAAGATGCATGCAAATCAGCCTTAAATTCAGCAATATGATTCTCATCATGACGGATGAGCATCATGTCATCGACATACACAACAATGATGAGAAGTATATCATCTGCATGCTTAACATATAGGGTGCTCTCAGTTGGATTGTTCTCAAAGCCATGTGCAATCAAGTAGGCATGTATCAAGAATGTGGTGCTTGCTTCAAACTATATAATTCCTTTTTCGGTCTACACACTTTCTTTCCATGCCCTTTCTGCACAAAACCACAAGGTTGATATACATACACTTCTTCATGTAAGTTACCATTTAGAAATGCAATTTCAATTTCCAACTAATGTACATCTACAAACGTGGTCATTTTGCATGTGGGAGCAAAGAGCTCATCAAAATCAATGCTCTCTCTTGAACATAACCTTTTGCAACAAGCCTAGCCATAAGTATTCCATCAAGCTTACATTTTAGCTTGTATACCCATTTAGTTCCAATGGCCTTTTTGCTAGGAAACAAATCACATAAAGACCGAGTACCATTCTTCATAATAACATCATATTCTGATTGCATACCAGCCATCCAATTTTTTGAATTTTGCACTTCATCAAAAGAAACAGGCTCATCCCGATGACAAAGACTAGATGCAACCATTGCATAACAATATGATGTAAAGGAAGCACTATGAGAGCCTGAAAGAGTATGATATGATAGAGGTGCATCTAATTTTCTACCTCTTAAAGTCTGCACCATTTGGACTAGCACTTGACTGTCCCATTGTAAAAGGAGGGATCAAAGTATTATACATATCTTTAGAGTGATCTAATGTCTACTTAGTAAATGAAAGTAATGGCTGAATTGTATCTTCCACAAAAACAACATCACGGCTAACCAAAGTGCATTTAGTATGTGGATGATACAGATGATAGCCTTTGCTTTTTGAACTGTACCCAACAAAAATACATTTCACTACTTTATCATCCATTTTTCTATGTTGTTGTTTAAGCACTAATGCATATGCAAAATGACAAAAAACATGTAATTGAGAAAAAAATGGCTTGAAACCATGCCAAGCCTCATATGGAGTGATCAACTGCAGTGCTTTGGTGGGACACCCATTAAGTACATATGTTGCACACATAACATCCTCAAGCTAGAATCTATGTGGTGAAGGCTAACTTTTGACTATACACATCACCATCTCCACGAGAGACCTATTATTTCTTTCAACAAATCCATTTTGTTGAGGTGTATATGACACTACACATTGGCATTTTGTCCCACATTCATCCAGGAATGGATTAAAATCTAAAGACATGTATTTCTCCTTGATTGAAACTGAGAGTGCCCAATTTACATGCTAATGGATTTTCAAAAAAAACCAGAAACTGTTTGAAGAACATAAACACTTTGGACTTTTCTTTCAATGAATTCACCCATGCATGCCTAGAAAAATCATCAATAAAAGTCATGAAGTAAAGGTAGTTTCCAAAGGTTTCTGCGTAGGACCACATACATCACTATGAACAAATTGTAATTTATGAGTAGCTCGAACCTGAACCATCTTTTTGGGAATGATAAATGATATATTTTATCCAAAGTACAAACTTTAGAGACAATTTTACAAGGTGCCTTAATTTTGGTAAAAGAGGACACCATTTCAAATTTCTATAGGTGTAACAAACTAGCAAATTTTAGATGATCAAAGTGTATATGCCAAAGCTTTCCATCTAAGATAGCTTGAGAATCTTCAATTGCACATACTAAATCATCCACAGATTTTGCATAGCCTATGGGCTTATACAAATCATGACATAAAATGCCAAAAGCAATAATCACATCACCATTTGAGAGATCATGGGTTGTAAACCTATCATCAACAAATTTGACAACCAAGCCAATCTTCACTAATGCTGAAACTAACAAAAAAAATTTCTTGATCCCTGGCACATACAACGCATCTGATGATGTGAAGTAACTACAATTAGTAGTACTCAAAATGATCTTACCAAATTCCATTAGACACTATCAAAGTACCAAACATTTGAGTCTACTGCACACATACACTGCTCTGAGTAGATGGTTCATAGTTGTGAACAATAGTGAATTTCCATTCTTCGTTTTGAACAACATTAGGAGAATCGATTTTACATGTATAGGCATCTGCAACAACCATTCCGACCTCTTTCTTCTTTGTGGTTTTTGCAGCCAGTTTTGGACAACTCTTTAGGACATGATAATTTCCCTCCCATTATTTGCAAAACTATTTCTGATTTTATGTTTTCTTTTCATTTGTCTTCCCTCTTTGATTGTGCAACATTAGAATATTTTTGTTTACTATTAGATGAGATCCATTTACCTTTTCCCTTCTAACTTGCTAGGAACCTTGGTCTACAACATGCATAATTGACTTGTTTTATTTGGACTAATCTTCCTGCAATAAAACAAAGACTAACTCCTCAAATGTTAAGAAATTTGGATTGGCTTTCATCATCAATCAAAGAGTAGAAGCAAAACCCTGATATGAATCTGGAAGACCGTTAAGAATAGTCTGCACAAGTGAACTATATGGTAAGACTTCATCAACAAAAATCAAATGCTCCTTCAAATCTTTGATCTTTGTCAGTAAATTATCCATGGAATCTCCTTCATTCATATGGTCATTCTCCAATTGGTTTAGCAGGTAAGCAACACAAGCCTCATTTCTTGTTTGATATAAAGTTGTAAGTGTATACCAAGCATCCTTTGCTGATTGGCAAGAGTGAATATGAGGGATAATGGCATGTTTGATAGAAAAAGCTATCAATGCATGTTCATGAGCATTTTTGCCATCCCAACAAAGTTGCTCTATAGTAGTTGGAGTAGGAACCACAACAAAAACAAGAATTTGAAGATTGTCACCTTCAACGCCATCTGTATCACCTTCAATACCTATATTTGTAGGTGTAGTAGGACGTTTTTCAGCACCCTACACAATGTTCAACAATCCTTTTGGTATTAGTACATGACACATCATATATGTCCAAAATGTGTAATTAGTATCATCCAACTTATCCTCAACATCCAACATACAAAATACATAATTGGTTTGAGCCATGGCTAGTGACTCAATACCTTGATGTAGAGAAATTACTATATCTCAAAAAGTTCAAGAGAAACATCCTATCAAGTTCTACTTAACATGTAATAGACTTTGAGGCACTTGTATTGATGAACCAAAACCTGTAGATATATTTGGCACAAAAGGACAAAATTTTTTGTATAGGATTGCGATGGTGCATTCGGAGGCCGAAATGGTCTCATATCAAAATTTCGATGCCATAGATAATGAAGCTATTTTGAGTTCCTAATCATCCCACAAATGCTCAGTTATTTTCATGCGATTCTAAGAATGCGAACACAGGGGTGTTAATAGTGCCCTAGATGAAGTGTCAACTTGGTTTGATAGCAATTGTTAGAGTTTGAGTTCTGCGGAAGCACACAAACAACATTGTGAAAACATCATCATTGCTGAAAGAAGTATACATTTGTTATCAAAAAG
>CM035437.1:66443149-66560649 GCA_020310875.1 Ceratopteris richardii | reverse complement strand
TGACCCATGAGTTGCTTACCTGAAAACATAACTTGTATGGCTAAAAATGACTCATTGAATGTCTATGTTACACGTGTTAAGGATTTGAAAGTGCAATTGTCAAACATTGCTAAGATTATTATAGATGCATCAATCATTTTTACATTACTCAAAGGATTGACAAAATCTTTTCAAAGCTTTGCTACTTGTGTACCTTGACTCATAAGGTCCTAAGGATTTGTGATGAGTGAGACTATACCTCACACATCTAGCAAATGCATATAATGGTGGTTTGATACACACATTAAATTATCAAACCGAGAGCCTAACCCGGTCAAGGGATGGAAACATGTGCTTAAATGATGGTTAATGTGGGAAAGGAACAAGTAATGCATGCAAAAAGGTAACATCCACTTCACACAACAACTCTTACACAAAAGTGTGTATTAGGATACTCGGTGCAACAATAGACACAAATCAAGCAATATCTCCAAGCTCTGATGTCTGAATATGGGAAATGGTAGGTTCATTTTGAAGCTCTCATTGAGATGCATCAATTCTAGTGTTTTCAGCTTGATCGGATCTCTATGCTTCAAGTTATGCCAAAAAAAAGTGATGGGAATCACCTATTTGCACTTAAAGACTCCCTACACCATACACACACAATAACATCAAAAAGAGATGGAGAAAGAGTAGAAAACACCTTTGGATAATATCCCATGCCTCATGCACACACAAAAACTCATAAAGAAAAAGATACACAAGCTGGTAGAAGCAAATTCAAAAATTTAGAATTTAACTCTTGATTATGGAAAAAAGTCTCTACAAATGATTCACAAGTAACTTATATACATGTGCCGTAAATTTTGTCCTTTCATACAAGAGACTGGCACTTTCTCTAAAGATCTTTCTTTTTTATGGATTTTTAAGAAAAGAAAATGGGCAATTTCTTGAAAATTTTATGGACCCACTTTTCTTCTCTTCTTTCCTATGCTTTCTGCTCTCTCGTTTCTTCAGTGCCCTACAACATTCTCCCCCTCTTAGTATTTTTCCTCCCTTGATAGGCTTCCTATGGTGTGTTATCTATTGCTCTTCCAATGGTTGAACCTCGGATACATTGGGTATCAAGATATGGCCTCGTGATCCTTTGTAAGCCATGTACACTACTATGTTTGTCTTGATGCTTTATGGTTGGTCTTTGCATGCAATTAGTAGATGGTATTTCATCCACATCAAGCAATTGAGGCTTGTTGTCCTTTTCTCCACTCACCAACTTATTTCTCTCCTAATTGATGTTTTATTATCTCTATTAATTCTTCTTGAAGTGCATGTAACTAGTGGCCAATGAAGCATTCAAGAATCACACGCTATTTGTCACCTTAACCGATCTTGTTGCCAATGCTTTAGTTTCCCCCTTGAAAATTCTTTACTTTCATCCACTAGGGTCTATGCATTACTTTAGCTTGTGTCGTTTCTTTCCTTGTGTCTCATATAGCCAATAGCAATTAGCAAAATTCCTTTTGGTGAACTTTAGTTAACCTAATAAGCTACCATTCATTAATAGAACCATCTAAAATGATAAACTATATGCTGAGAATTATGTTTAGCAAGTAAAGCAACACCCTCGACTTTTATGGGCTTACACAGTCACAGACCAGTGAGCATTAGTTGATTGATATCCAATGATTGAGAGAACCAAATTCAATGAAAATTTGTAGGATCATAATAGACACTATGCTGAATATTTCATGCTTTGAATCATGCAAAATGATGCACTACATGGTGACAAGCAGTTCACACAAAATCACTGCTCTGATGAAGTGTGATAGAGATATGAGAGTAGGAAGTAATGAACATGTATAGATTAAATCATGTAACATTACAAGATCATTGGAAATAAGGCATTTCTCAATGAGTGTAGGATGAGAGAGCTATGATATAAGCTCCTCTTCACAATGAAGGTACATAGAATTGATCTCAGAACCTCGAGATACACACGGGATCTTTATCTTCATGTTTTATAGCCTTTTTGTTGGAGCCAAGCATTTGAATTTGAATTCAAATCTCCACATAAAAGTTATCCGAAAGCATAGGATTGATTCTCTCTTGACTTCAGCTACCAAATGGATACGAGATAGATGCTTCCTAACTCCTCATGGGTGTACATCACTTTTACTAAGAGTAATTACACTCAAAGTTACAAGAGGTAATACATATGAAGCTTCTTCAAGTGATATGCCAATACATCAAGTATGTAGGCTTGGGCTTAATTGCACCAACAGCTCCCCCTCAAGCCTAACATGCTTGATCTTCATTGCTCCTTGATCTCTTGCAGTCCAATCATGAATTTCAACTTATTCAACTTTGTTCCATCCAATGCTTTAGTAAGTAAATCTGCACATTGCAAATGAGTTAATACATATGCTAACTGAATGTCCTTGCTTAGCAATTTCTCTCTAACATAATGATAATGCACTTCAATGTGCACAGGATTAGTAGCTAAATGAAGTAAGTTGGTATTATCTCCAAATATGGTTGGAGTGTAGGAATGTATCTCCAAATCTGCATACAATTGCTTAAGCCACATAGCTTCCTGAGTTGCATTATCCAAACCTCTATACTCTGCTTATGTGGAAGATAAGGCCACAATTGGTTGCTTCTTGGATGAACATGATATGAGCTTTGGGCTTGCAAAAGATAGGTACCCTGAAGTGCTCCTCCTATCATCCTTGGAGCCAGCCCAATTTGCATCAAAATATAACTTTATATCTATGTCAGAAGTGAAGGGATAGAATAACCCCTCATTCATTGTACCCTTTAGGTACTTGAGCACCCTCTTTGCAGCTTCCATGTGTGGCTTCCTTGTTATATGCATGAATCGGATCAATGTACTCATAGCATATGCAATATGTACTCTTGTCAAAGTAGCGTAATCAATACTACCCACAAGTTGTTGATACCCTATAATATCATGAAGTGGTTCATCTTCATGTGAGCTTAGTTTATGATTGATCTCCATAGGAATACATGCACCTTTAGTGTTCTGCATTTTAAATTTGACCAACATATCATTTATGTACTTCCTTTGTGTGATGAATATACTTGAATCTGTATACACAAGTTCTAAGCCAAGGAAATAGCTTAGCAACCCTAAATTACTGATTTTGAATTCCTTCATCAATTGAGTCTTGACCTACTTGATACCATCAGAATCATTACCTGTGATAATGATATCATCTACATAGACACAAAAGTAGATGATCTCCGGTTTATTCTTCTTCACAAACAAAGAAGAATCTGCCTTGCTTGCTACAAAGCCTTGATCCTGCAAATAGGTAACAAGTCTATGGTTCCAAGCTCTAGGAGCTTGCTTGAGACCATAGAGTGCTTTTCTAAGCTTGCATACATACCCTGTTCTTTCTTCATCTTCAAAACCTGGCGGTTGTACCATATATACTTCTTCTCATATCCAACCATTCAAAAATGCATTCTTGACATCTAAATGATATGAATTCGAATTTTTGGATGCAGCAAGACTTGCCAATACCCTGATTGTTGGCATCTTTGCCACAGGTGAAAATGTTTCTTCATAATCTACTCCATGTGTTTCAGAAAATCCCTTTGTCACTAGTCTTGCCTTGTACCTGTTTATAGAACCATCAGAGTTCTTTTTGACTTTATATATCCACCTTGAACCAATTACCTTCATATCTAGTTGCTTGCGAACTAGGTCCCAAGTGTGATTCTCTTGCAATGCTTCCACTTCTTCTTACATGGCATCTCTCCACTCTTTCTTCTTCTTAGCCTCTTCAAATGAAGAAGGCTCCTCTACCATTGAATCTTTGGTGATGTACATAGAGTGCTTTGTGACTAAAGATGTATCATATCCATACCTTATGGGCTTCTTACTTTCTCTTTGTGACCTCCTTAAAGCTTGATTGGAAGACTCAGGTAGATATCCTAACTGCTTGTGTTTGCACTTGCCTCTTGACTTCCAAGATTTGAAGTAAACATGCTCCTCATCTTCTGAGTTGATGTCCTCTGCTTAGTGTTGGCCTTTTTGAGTTAGGGTTGGAAAATCATTTTCCAAATCATATGGTAATTTGACTTTCCTACAATCATGCTCAAACCAAGAGTTATTCTCATCAAAGACTACACCCCTACTAACTATGAATGCCTTGTTAGTGGGATTATAAAGTCTATACCCCTTTTGATTTTGATCATACCCAATGAATATGCACTTCTCAGCCTAATGGTGAAGTTTCCCTCTTATTTGTGATGGGATGTGTGCATAGGCAATGCACCCAAATATCTTGCAATGATCCAACAAGGGTCTCCTACCATTCCAAGCTTCATATGGTGTTATGCCTTCTAATGACTTGGATGGAAGCCTGTTAACCAAATAGGTAGCTGTAGAGACAACCTCTACCCATAAATAATTAGGTAATTTTTTGTCATTTAACATAGACCTAGCTGCCTCAACAATTAACCTATTCCTTCTCTCTGCCACTCCATTCAATTCAGGAGTATACCTCGTTGTTACTTCCCTATTTATGCCTCTGTCCTGTAGAAATAGATCAAACTCATGTGGAAAGTACTCACCACCTCCATCAGACTTGATTCTCTTCAAGCTTCTTCCTATTTGGTTTTCCACTAATGACAAGTATTTCTTAAAACATGTAAACACCTTATCCTTATGCTTCATAAAATAGAGAATTGTCCACCTACTATAATCATCAATAAAAGAGACATAGTACCTTGATCCTGAGATGGATGGATCTTTGCTAGGACCCCACACATCAGTGTATACAAGCTCCAAATAATCTTTATGAATGTATCCTTTTCTGTTGAATGGTTGCCTATGAGCTTTGCCAAATTGGCAAGCTCCACATTTGTAGATCATATGCTGCTTGGTCACATTAGGAATCCCAAGCATGTTGGAGTTAGACGTCTGCAAAAGCATGTGAACAACACAAGGAAGAAGAAGAAGCTTGGAGCATAGCACACAATACTGAATGTATTACCACTAGAATGTACAAAGATAAGTAGCCTCTTAGGGCAATAGATATATATACAAGCCGGGGGGAAAAAACCTCTTAAAGAGGGAAAAAAGTGCCCCGACGGTCCTAGTGTGTTCACACACATCACTACCTAAATATATCAACAAATCCCCTCCTCAGAGTGATGCGGTGAACAAGGAGCTGGCAGTCATGTATAAGGAAGTACCAAGCTATGTGGAAATAATTCCACAAAAGGAAGTAAGCCCAAAGCTTTGCGAAAAGCTTAAAACTTCTCCCTAGGCAAAGCCTTCGTGAAAAGGTATGCAATGTTCTCCTACGTGGGCACATATGCCAAGCTAATCTCCCCACCAGAGAACCTCTCCCTGACATAATGATAATGCACCTCAATGTGCTTAGTGCGAGCATGGAACACAGGGTTGCTCACAATTGCCAATGCGCTCTCACTGTCAGTGAAGATGGTGGTGGCAGAAGACTGACCAACACCCAAATCAGCCATAAGGTGTCTGAGCCACACATACTCAACAGTCGTTGTGAAAGCTGCCCTATACTCAGCCTCACAACTGGAAGTGGCCAAAATAGGCTTCTTCTTGCTCAACCAAGATATACATGAGCTACCAAGCATGAAGCAAAAGCCACTAGTGGACACACGAGTGTCATAGCAACCAGCCCAATCAGAGTCAGAAAAAGCATGCAAATCTGACGATAGGGATCCACCCTTGGGATAAAACAACCCAAGTAGCTGAGTACCACTCAAGTAGTGAAAGATGCGCTTAACAGCCTCCCAACGCTTGACTCTTGGGTAATGCATAAACCTGCTCATCTGTGAGACATCAAACTGAATATCTGGCTGAGTATTGCATAAGTAAATCAAGCATCCAACAGCCTACTGATAGAGAACATCATCAAATGCATCTCCAACATCATGAAGACTCAGTCATAAACCTGTCTCCATAGGAGTGGCAATAGGTTTACAGTCTTCAAGTCCAAAACACTGCAATAATGTGTCAATATATTTCATTTGATATAAGGCCATTCCACCATCAATGTGCATAAACTGAATGCCCAAATAGTGATGCAAATGCCCCAAATCAAACATATCAAATGAGGCATGCAAATCAGCCTTAAAATCAGCAATATGCCTCTCATGAGGACTAGTGAGCAGCATGTCATCAACATAAACCACAATGATCAGAAGCACGTCATTAGAACGCTTAATATATAAGGTGCTCTCAGTTGGACTGTTCTCAAAACCATGTGCAACCAGATAGGCATGTATCTTCTCATACCAAGCATGTGGTGCCTGCTTTAAACCATATAATGCCTTCTTTAACTTGCACACTTAGTTTTCATGCCCTTTCTACACAAAGCCATGGGGCTGAAAAGCATACACTTCTTCATGCAAGTCACCATTTAGAAATGATGTTTTAATGTCAACTGATGTACATTCCAACCATGATGAGCTGCAAGTGCACAAATGCTACGAAAAGTCGTCATTCGACAAGTAGAAGCAAAGGTTTCATCAAAATCAATGCCTCTTTCCTGCGCATAACCCTTTGCAACAAGCCTAGCCTTATACCTGTCAACTGTACCATCACGTTTATGCTTCAGCTTGTATACCCACTTAGTGCCAATGGCCTTCTTGCCAGGATGAAAGTCACATAAAGACCAAGTACCATTCTTCATTATAGCATCGTATTCAGATTGCATAGTAGCCATCCAATTTTATTAATTTTGTGCTTCAGCAAATGAAACAGGCTCATTCTCATCACAGAGACTAGATGCAGCCATAGCATAGCAATCTGATGCAAAAGAGGCACTATGAGAGCATGATTGAGTATGATATGATAGAGGTACATCTAATTTGCTTACACGCAAAGTCTGCACCAGCCATTTTGGCATAGTTTTTGCCTCCTCAATATCAGCTCTCTCATCAACAAGTGCATCACATAAATTTGCATCAGAAATGGGATGATCTGCATCATCACATGAAACCTGCAAAGGCTAAGAAGTTGCCTCATTAGAACCAGCAATAGGCTGTCCACCTGTAAAAAGAGGCTGCAAAGTATCATACATATCTTTGGAGCTAACAAATGTCTCCTTAGTACATGAAAGCAATGGCTGAATTGCATCTTCCACAAATACAACATCACGGCTAACCAAAATGCATTAGTCTGTGGATGATATAGACGATTTACTTTCAGAACTGTACCCAACAAAAATACATTTTATTGCTTTATCATCCAATTTTCTGCAATGTTGTTCAGGCACTAGTGAATATGCCAAACAACCAAAAACATGCAGATGAGGAACAGATGGCTTGCAATCATGCCAAGCCTCATATGGAGTGATAGAATGCAGTGCTTTAGTGGGACACATGTTAAGTACATATGCTACACACATGACAACCTCAAGCCAAGAACTATGTGGTAAAGCCTGACTCTTGATCATAAACCTCGCCATCTCCATGAGTGACCTGTTCTTCTGTTCAATAAATCAATTATATTGAGGTGTATATGGCATTGTACACTGGTGTTTGATCCCATGTTCAGCCATAAATGCATTAAAATCAGAAGACGTATATTTCCCCCCTTGGTCAGAACGGAGGCTGCCCATTTTACATGCTCACAGATTTTCAGCCAAAACCAAAAAATGTTTGAAGCACATGAACACTTCGGACTTTGCCTTCAGACATCACTATGTACAAGCTGCAACTTTTGAGTAGCCCGAACTGAACCATCTTTTGGAAAGGAGGAACACTGCATTTTGCCCAAAATACAGCCTTCGCAAACATGTTTTCCGGGTGCCTCTAGTTTGGGCAAAGAGGACACCATTTCAGATTTCTGCAGGCATAGCAAACTAGAAAAATTGAGATGACCAAAGCATGCATGCCAAAGCTTTGCATCTGAGATAGCCTGAGAATCATGTATTGCACATGCCAAATCATTTACAAATCTTTCATAGTCTATGAGCTTACATAGCCCACGACATAAAATGCCAGAAGTGATAATCATGTTGCCATTTGACAGATCATGAACTATACATCTGTCATCAATAAATTTCACAACCAAGCCAATCTTGGTTAATGCAAAAATTGATAACAGATTTTTCTTGATCCTTGGCACAAACAAAGCATCTCACAAAGTGAAAGAACTACCATCAACAGTAGTCAAAATGATCTTACCAACTCCCATAATAGGATAAGAGAAGTTGTTGGCGCATGTAACAGTATTCCCTGTAGGGACAGGCTCGAGTGAAGAGAAGAAATTGCACTGCAAGGTAATATGTTTGGTCGCCCCACTGTCAAAGTACCAAACATATGAGTCTATTGCAGACATGCACTACTTATGAGAAGATGGGTCAAAATTGCAAACAGTAGTGAGCACCCATTCTTCTTCCTGGACAAGATTAGCAGACTCCGTTTTTGGTGTAGAGGTCTCTGCAGCAACCATTCCAGCCTCTTTCTTCTTTGCCTCTTTAGCAGCCAGTTTTGGACAGTTCTTTATGATATGATCATTTCCTTTATAGTACTTGCAAAACAATTTCTGCTTATCTGATTTCTTTTCATCTTTGTCTTCCCTCTTCGATTGTGCAAAATTAGCAGATTTTTGCTTACTACTTGAAGAGCTCCATTTTCCTTTGCCCTTCTGACCGGCCAAGAAAGCTTTATCTGCAACTCGCATAATGGACATGTTCTGCCTAGACTGATCTTCCTGCAACACAACAAAGACTAACTCCTCAAATGACAAGGCATTTGGATTGCCTTTCATCATCAACCAAAGAGTAGAAGCAAAACTCTGATATGAATCAAGAAGAGCACTCAGAATGGTCTACACAAGTGAGCTATCTAGTATAACCTCATCAGTAGAAATCAATTGTTCCTTCAAGTCTTTGATCTTTGTTAGACAACTGTCCATAGAATCACCTTTATTCATGTGCTTACTCTCCAACTATTTTTGGAGGTAAGCAACACGAGCCTCATTCTTAGCTTGGTACAATGTGGTAAGTGTATCCCAAGCATCATTAGCTATTCTGCAAGAGCAAATGTGAGGAAGAATGACACGTTTGATAGGTAAAGCTATCAATGCATATGCCTGGGCATCTCTGCCATCCCAAGGAATTTTCTCTACAATAGGTGCAGCAAAAACCGTAGCACAAACAGGAATATGCAGAATATCATCATCTTCGACACCTTCTGCATCAGCTTCAGTACCTACAGTTGTAATAGTTGCAGGTATGATAGGACGTTTTTCAACACCCTCCACAATGTTCTACAGTCCTTTTGCAACCAATACATGTCGTATCATATAATCCCACAATGGGTAGTTGGTACCATCCAACTTATCCTCAACAGCCAACATACAAAATACATCACTGCTTTCAGCCATGGCCGGTGATTAAGATACCTTGATGCAAAAAATTGACTGTATCTCAAAAAGTTGAACAGAACTGCCCAGACAAATTCTGCTAAACCTGTAGCAGGCTTCGAGACGCTTATACTAGCGAACCAAAACTGGTATATACCTTTGGCACAAAAAGATGAAATAACCTACACAAGCACTCCGATAGTGCGTTCAGAGGCCGAAATGAGCTGAGATCATGATTTCGGCACCACATAGCAAAGCTGTTTTGATCTCGAAAACACGCTGAGTATGCTCACCAAAATTCATGCAATTTTGAGACTACAACCAGAGAAGTGTCGACACCGCCCTAGATGAAGTGGCGACCTACTCTGATACCAATTGTTGGAGTTAGACATCTGCAAAAGCACACAAACAACACAAGGAAGAAGAAGAAGCTTGAGTATAACACACAATACTAAATGTGTTACCACTAGAATGTACAAAGATAAGTAGCCCATTATGGTAATAGGCATTATATACAAGCCATGGGAAAAAAACCTCCTAAAGAGGGAAAAAAGTGCCTTGGTGGTCCTACTGTGTTCACACACATCACTACCTAAATATATCAACAAAGCACACTTTGAACCTTGCAAATTTTCTTTAGAGTTCTCTCACCTATGTATCCTAGCATCTTGTGCCATATTTCCAATTCCGATAGGGTTCGGTGTCTATAACTGAATAGTGCTATGTTCCTTGTGTCTTCAATTTCAAAAGTAAACAATCTACCTGGCTTCTGACCTTTGACTATCCTCTTGAATCCTTGTTTGGGGTCTTCCACATATGCTCCATGCTTTATGAACCTGAGTTGTAGACCTTTCTCTACTATCTGCCCAACACTAACTAAATTTTTGGTTATGGTAGGCACATACAAAACTTTTCTCAAAAGGTTCATACTACCATCTAATGTTCATGTGGTTAGCTTCTCTTGCTCTTCCCTTGTTGGTTGATTGTTGCTTCTGAAGATTGGCATGTCCATCTCCTGAGATGTATCCATACAGGCTTCTCTCTTGGAGGTATGCTTGCATCCTTAGGGACCATGCTGAATAGTTGTTCTTGTCCAATTTGTCAATAAAGGATGGAAAACCATCTCCCATGTTGATTGTGCTTGCTCTGATGCCACTCTTGAAGGAGATGGTAGATAATCACAAGAGATGAGATGGTGTAGCTAAATCTTGCTTCACACCTTCTATAATTCATGGATGGAGAGTATTGTGGGCCTCCTTAGCTAGTTAATAAGCATAAATGCTCATATATGTTGCTTGGAAGATGATGCAAAAATGATAGGATCAAAACAGATGGATAGACGTATGATTGAATGCACAAAACTTACTATTTTGGTTGAGACACTTGCTTAATGTTTCATTTAATTCTTTGTGTATAGTAGAAATGAGCAAAATTCCTTTTGGGGAACTTTAATTAGCTTAATAATCTACCATTCATGAGTGGAACCATCTAAAATGATAAACTATATTCAGAGGATTATGTTTAGCAAGTAAAGCAACACCCTTGACTTTTACGGGCTTACACAGTCACATACCAGTGAGCATTAATCGATTGATATCCAATGATTGAGAGAGCCGAAATCAATGAAACTTTGTAGGATCATAGTAGACCATATGATGAATATGTCATGCTTTGAATCATGCAAAATGATATGCTACACAGTGAGAACTAGTTCAGACAAAATCACTATTCTGATGAAGTGTGACACAGATATGAGAGCAGGAAGTAATGAACATGTATAGATTAACCCATGTAAAATTACAAGATCATTGGCAATAAGGCATTCCTCAATGATTGTAGGATGAGAGAGCTATGATATGAGCTCCTCTTCACAATGAAGGTACATAGAATTGATCTTAGAACCTCGAGATACACACGGGATCATTATCTTCATGTTTTATAGCCTTTTTGTTGGAGCCAAGCATTTGAATTTGAATTCAAATCTCCACTTAAAAGTTATCCTAAAGTATAGGATTGATTCTCTCTTGACTTCAACTACCAAATGGATATGAGATAGATGCTTCCTAACTCGTGGGTCTACATCACTTTTACTAAGAGTTACACTCAAAGTTACAAGAGGTAATACATATGAAGCTTCTTCAAGTGATATGCCAATACATCAAGCTAATGTGTATACATCAAGTATGTAGGCTTGGGCTTAATTGCACCAACACCAAATAGGCTTTTGATGGTGATGCATGCAAGTTTGATATACTCTTTGTTCTGTTTGGTTGAGTAGTTTTTCTTCTTTTATAATGAATTCCTTCCATTGAGTGGCTTTGACACCATCATATGGATCTTGATAGTGCTTGGCAAAAAAGTTTAGCTCGTATACTACTAATGTGGCATTTAGATTTTTTACATCTTTAAGAATATTTTGGAGTCCATTTCAAAAAATCATGTGGAGAAGGCTTCTTCAAAGGTTTGTAGGTATGGACTAGGCAAAAGCATTAAACGTGAATAATGGTTAATCTGCTAGGTGTAATGGAGAGATAAAAAATAAGTGCATCCACTCCTTGATTAATGTTGATAAAGTTCATAAATGTATACTTTGCATGGTTGAAGACTTTAAGTATTGTCACAATCATGCTAAGGCTCATTAAATATGGGACATGAGCATGTCTGGATAGCCAAAATTTGGTCATTATGACCATGTAATCTTCGATGGATATGTAGTTATGTGGTGGGCTCAAATAACAAAAAATTGAGCCATTGATCATTTATGTTTCATTTCTATTGTCCTTCCCAAAATTTAAGCTATGATCGGTGCCTTGGAACTGGAAAAAAAGATGGATTGACTTGCAATAAGCATGGTGCTTCTTTCCAATGCACCCACAGTTTAGGATTCTTTTCCAAAAATCTTTTTCTCAAGGTAGGATCAGCTGCATCAAATTTTGATTGTGTATATTTAAAATTGTTTACAATAAGATTTAAATCTTTAATGAGATCCTATGGGGTAATTCTCTTGATATATCTATGGGTCTGCTCTTTCATGATTCTATATGGTACATTGAAGGGCCTTATGATCTGATCAAGGTCTTTGCTTTTGATCTTTTCCTCCTCCATGACTCGTACCATTGCTTCTTCAAAATTTTGCATCATTTGAGACACCAATAGTGCTCATTCTTTCTAGTCTAGCTTTGTAGTGTATGGCATTAGAATGTGTCAATCATGGTGTCATGATGATCTTGTTCTAAAGAATGAACAATGGGTGGAGAAAGAGAGTGTACCTCAATCTCCTCAGCAGCCAAATTGGGGTTTGGCACTACTGGTCTCCCCATGTTTGTTGGTTGAACTACATTGGCATTTTGGAGCTTGAATAATTGTTCTTGCAGATTTTCTATGATTTGATCTTTTTTTATTATGCGTCTTCATCCTTCTTGTAGCTCTTCTTTTACCTTGATTTTACTTTCACATATATCCTTTAATTGATTTGCATCCTGCTGACAATGCTCTGTGTACCTCTTGATGGCATCATTCCAGTTTCTTTTTAGCTCCATAGTATCTTGTGCATATTTTACTTCCCATTGTGCATGTAGTCTCTTTTTAGCTTCTAGTTGGGTAGCATAATCATCTAACTTCTTTAGACTTTGGATTTCTTCATCAAGTGACATCGATACTTCCATCAATTGATTAAGAAGCAAGGATGTCATTAAATCTTTATTCTTGTTCCTCAATGAGTCTGCTTCTTCCATGTATCCTTTTATTTGTGTTTCAAGGAGTTTTCTCATGGTAGAAATGTGTACGTTTTTCGCTTCACACTGCATATATTTGGTCTAGAGCTCTACCTTTTCTTTCATTGTCCTTTCTAATTCTTGGTTGAGCTCTTTAACTTTAGAATGTAGAGTAGAATTCTCACTCATTAATGTATCCAAGTGGCATAGTTTGATGGTTAGTTCCCCTTCCACCTTTTTAAGGTCTACTTGAGTATTTAGCTATTGATCTAATAGTTGTCCACGCAAGCTTTCAACTTCTTCTTCTCTATATGAGATTGTTCATATTCTTTGTTAGTCTCCATTACTTCTTGTTGTGTGTCCATGGCACTTTGAATTATATGTTTGACGATCGGTTTTAACTATGCCACATCCACATTCAACCACGTTTTTGGTATGAAAAGAGGTTCACATGTTTGCACATCCTTGTCTTTGATGGTAGCAATGTTTTTTTGAATGGCTGCCTTACTTGCAATTGGACATTTGGGTTGGCTTATGGTTCATGTGTTTCTTTAGAACTACTCCCTGTAGTATGTACATCTAGAGGAGATGGCTTTGCCATAATCATAATTGGAACTATAGGTTGTTGGGCAATCTTTTGAACTTATTTTGGTGGCTGTTTTTGTTTTTTCGGATGGACTCTTGCTTTGATACCTTCAAGTCTTTCTTCTTGAATTTTTAACTTTCTATTATTGTTGATTTGAATTGTGAAGTCCATGCATGGCCTTGGTATGTGTAGTGCTTCCTCTTTTACTTTATCTTCTTCCTTTTCTAGCTCTTTTGGTTGACTAGTTGCTTCCTATTGATCTGTCATTTTATCCAGCTCGTCCCATTGACCATGATCATTTAAATCAGTATTAAAATTAGCATCCAAAATTGATTTTTATTCATCATTTTTTGATCCCAAACATGAACTTCAGTTTTTCAATCCTAGCTCTTTATAATGAGTCATCCTTGATAATCTTTTGTCGACATGTTTTGGCTTCACTAATTTGTCTATAACGATGAACTTGCATGTTAAGATTGAATTGCCCCTTCATGTATCCATGAGTAGCCTAAAAGGCTTCTTCCAATTCAACCTCTATGATAGAAAGTGGTTGATCCAAAGTGATTGTGGGGCACCATATGAGTTCTCTTGGCTGATGCAATTGCCACTAATTCATCATAGGCTCTCACTTGTTTTGATCCTCTCATCATAGGCATTGGAACTTATGCCTACCTCCTTGATGGAAGTGATGGCTCTCTTTTTCCTAGGGACAATAGTCGATTTCACATACCTGGACATTTCCAATGTTGACGGCATTTCTCTTAAGTACTTCCATATATCAAAATGGTTAATGCAGTGCTAACATTCAGGAACTTCCTTATACCCCATTTCTTCTTAGCTTCAAAATGGTATGGTATATTAAAATGGTTAATGCAGTGCTACCATTCAAGAACTTCCTTATGCCACATTGCTTCTTAGCTTCAAGGAGTCTTTGTACATAAGGTGTCAGATTAATTTGATTTCCAACTTGCTTCACGGCATGGGATAATACCTGAACCACTATTTTTTGAGGTGTTGTATATCTGTGCATATTTGGAAAACAAAAGTGTTGATGCACTAGGTGCACTTCTTCCTTTATATCCGTGTGATTGATGTCCAAGAAGCTTCACTTCTTTGCTTCATATTTTCATCTTTTAAGTCCACCATGCCATCTTTAATCCACCCAAATGCATCCTTGATCAATTTGTGTGAAAATAAAATGGTTCTTAGATTGCCTTGCAAGTCAGTGACTTGTGCTTCTTGAAGTGATGGTTCGTCCACTGTGGAGTGTAGAGTATTCATCACTTGTGTACATCTCTCAAAGTTAGGTTTGTAAATTGGAAGCTTCAAGTAAGATTATATGCAAGCTTTAGTCCACGTCTCAATTGTTATGGGCATATTGTGTAGAAAATGGAAGTCTTAACTCATCACCGGAAATTGATGGTCATGATCCCTTATGTGTATTGTTATCAAGAAGAGGTGATCACCGGTAGGTTGATCATCCCTGAGGAAATTCATTGACTTCCATTGATTGTTTTTCCTCAGAGTCCTCATAAGTCATATGAAGATACATATTTTTTTGTTTTTGATTTTTTTCCTGAAGAAAATCACAAAATCATTAGTCAAAGTCAAAGGGAAAAGCTAGTTGGGGTCAGTAGAGTCCTATACTACTAGAGTACAACTAAAGCTCTATTTCCATGATGGAAATGTGCACCAATAAATAGTCTAAAAGAAGAAATGTGCCAAATGTGAGGCCTTGTTATGTGGCCCTATTGTGAATACTATAGGTGCATTCAGCTAAACATGACTGCATTCATGACACTGCTACCTTAACTGTCTCCAATGTCTTCCTTGGGATCCATTTTTTCTTTTGATGTCTTTGGGTGCTTCAATGAGTTGTTTTGATAGACATATTTTAATTATATTTGAGTTGATTTGTTGTGCTCTTTCTACTTTGAATGTTTTCCTTCGTAACGGTTTTTTTGTTTGTAGTTGACTATGAGTGCACTAGTATGCTTGAAGTTGATCTTTGGGAATCCATAACTGTGTAACTCTTTTGTTGAGCCACTGACGAGTCCTTATTGATGCCAAGCTTGTAAAAAATCTACACGTTTCTCTCGAGGGTAAATTACCTTACATTGGCTCTGTGAAATGTTAACTTGAGAAGGAGGTTGGGTTTTTTACTTGTAGTAGAATGCGACTTTGGATTGACACACAAAGTAGGTTGAAGAATGGAATCATTAGATTGAGATCTCTGCTTGGGTTCTAAGTCATGTATATTTGGTTTGGATTCATTAGGTTTTCCTATTTCAACTATCTTTAGAGGTTTCTCATCTAGGAGGCTAAAGACTCCTCTATGTCCTACTTTGGCGGATATGTATCCTTGAGCAAGATTTAGGGTAACTTCAAATACATCTAATCTTGTCCTAGGATTATTTCTTCCAATAGATCTGATTCTCGACAGACCATGAGCTTTTGTCGCATGGTGTTATTCCCTAAGTGTAAAGATAAAGTGGCTTCTCCTAAGCACTCAATAAGATTACCTCCAATTCAATCATATATGCTTTTGTAGAAATGATAGGCATTTTTAGTTTCTCAACTAAGGAAATACGAACACTGCTTAAAGTTGCTCCTATGTCAATTAAAGAATCTACCACATGATATTCCTCCTTTTTTATCCCTAGGTTTGAATAAGGTTGTCTCGCTTTGTAACCCAAGGTTTCGATGTTCGTGGCATGATAATTTTCATGGGAATAGTTCTTCACTACTTATATATCTCTCATCTTGTTCTCTAATCCATTCTTTTTGTTTCCTATTTTTTTCTAGGGTTTCCAATCTAGCCTCTTCTCATATTCTCTCCTCTTCCTTCTTTTGATTTTGAGCTCCTATGAGTTTGGTCAACATTTTTTCAGTCAAAGGCTCCATGTATTTTTTGACTTTGCAACTGCTTATATAGTTTGGTATCCAAT
This sequence comes from Ceratopteris richardii, assembly GCA_020310875.1. Classification (NCBI taxonomy): domain Eukaryota; kingdom Viridiplantae; phylum Streptophyta; class Polypodiopsida; order Polypodiales; family Pteridaceae; genus Ceratopteris; species Ceratopteris richardii. Next base: position 66,544,038 of record CM035437.1, on the reverse strand, counting down.
GTAGCTAAGTTCTTAGCTCCACTAGAGGAAATGTGACTTATGATCAAAGGGCCATATCCTCTTTGTTGCAATTTCTTGGCATGTTGTTTCAAGTTTTAAACCAATGCTAGATCTCCAACTCTAAAATCTTTGTCTTTGATGTGGGCATCATAGTAGGCTTTTTTACTTCTTTTTGCATCACTTGTAATCTAGTTTCATAAAATTTCTCAATTTTATCAAATTGGTTAGACAGTTCATGTCCCGTCCATTCATATTTCTCAGCTACTCAAAGAGTAGGAATCAAGAATCAATTGGTAAGATTGTTGTTTTTCCATAAACTATATTAAAAGGTGTGGTCCCTATAGTTGTCTTATATGCTAATCAAAATGCCCAAATTGCATGATGCAATTTTTTATCCCAAACAGATCTATCATTGTTGACTATCTTGGTGAACATTCTGCATAAAACCTTATTTGAACTTTTGACTTGTCCATTAGCTTGTGGGTGATAGGGTGCTGAATTTTTATGAATCACAAAGAATTCATTCATTAGTGACTCAATGAATTCATTAATGAAGTGCGTACCTTTGTTACATACTATCTCAATAGGTAGTCCAAACTAGTGAGAACAAGGAATGGTTTATTCCAATTTGAAACTTTCAGTATAGGTGTTGAGCTCAATCTATGCTTGCTCACATTCATCACTCCAAGTAAATTGAGTTAAAAGTTCATATAGGGGTTTTGCAGTTATTGCATACATGTGAATAAATATGTGATAATATCCATAGTGACCCATAAAGGCATGTACTTCCTTTACATTCTTCGGTCTAGGTAATTCACGAATTACTTTTATCTTATCTTCATCTCTTGAAATACCATTCTTGGATACTATATGTCCCACTGTTTTACCTTGCCTCACCATAAAGACACATTTCTTTGGATTTAAGACTCTATATTGTTTGCACTTGTCAAATATTTTCCTCAGCTTGGGTATATGTGCACAACAATGAGATGAATAGGTATAAAGTTTGTATATGTATACTTCCATACTTTTTCTTATAAATTCCTTAAAGACATGACACATCAGTCTCTAGAAAGTTGTTGGGGCATTAGTTAAGCCAAAGGGCATAACCCTATATGCATACACTCCCCATTTCATAGCAAGTGTTGTTTTATGTTGATCTTAAGTAGCGATAGCTACTTGGTTATATCCTAAAAATCCATCAAGAAAGTTGTACACTTCCTTGCTTGCTACTTTTTCCAAAAGATGATCGGTAATGAGTAATGGATAATTGTCTCTTACAGTGGTAGCATTAACCCTTTTTAAGTTAATAGGAACCCTAAGTTTTCCAACCACTAAAGGAAAAATCCATTCAGTGTATTCAATCTCATATATGAATGCAACTGCTAAATTTATCTATCTCTTCTTTAATTTTGGCAAAGTAAACGTCCTTCTAAGTATAAGGTTTTTGTTTAGAGGGCTTCATGTTCGGAGCCACAAGAATTCTATGAGATCAGATCATGGGATCGACTCCCTTCAAATCCTTGTAAGTCCATGCAAACACATCTTTGTACTCTTGTAATAAATATATGAGTTCTAGTTCCTCTTCTATGGACACATCTTTTCCAATGTATGTGCATCTCTCTTCATCACCTTCTCAGGTTACTACAATTTTCTTAGTTTCTTCCTTGTTGTATGCTACTCCATCTTATGCCTCTCTCTTAGGCATCTAAATAACAATATTTGTCTCTTCTACTTTGGATCTTTTAAAATGTTCTAGAACTTCAAAATATTTTTGTTGCTAGTTCTTGACTTCCATACCATCATTCTTCTTATCAAGGATTTCCAGGTATTCTTCTATGGAGAATATATTTTTATTTTTTGTTGAGTTTTCTCTTTCTACTTCTTGTAAATATTGTTCTTCTGAGCTAAATTCATGTTCTATTTCTATACTTTCATATTTCCCTTTCATTTCCTTTTCTATTATTTCTCCCTCTTCTCACGATCTGAGCTCATTTCAGCCTCTGAATGCATTATCACAGCACTTGTGTAGGTAATTTCATCTTTTTGTGTCAAAGATATATACATGTTTCAATTCGCCAATATAAGCATCTCGAAGTTTGCTACATGTTTAGCAGAACTCGTCAGGGTAGTTCTGTTCAACTTTTTGAGATACGATCAATTTTCTACATCAAGTTATTTTAGTCAGTGGCCATGGTTGAAAGCAGTGATGTATTCCGTATGTTTGCTATAATTGAGGATAAGTTGGACGGTACCAATTACCCATTATGGGCTTATATGATGCGTCATGTATTGGTTGCAAAAACGTTGTGGAATATTGTGCACAGTGTTGAAAAACGTCATATTACACCTGCAAACACAATTGTTGAAGGTGATGCAGATGGTGTTGAAGACGATGATATTCTTCATGTTCATGTTTGTGTTGAGGTTCTTGCTACACCTACTATAGAGCAAATTCGTTGGGATGGCAGAGCTGCTCAAGCACATGCATTGATAGCCTTGTCTGTCAAACATGCCATTATTCCTCACATTTGCTCTTGCAGAACAACTAAGGATGCTTGGGATACACGTACCACTTTATATCAGGCAAGGAATGAGGCTCATGTTGCTTACCGCCAAAAATAGGTGGAGAGTGATCACATGAATGAATGAGATTCCATGGATAGTTTCTGACAAAGATCAAAAATTTGAAGGAACAATTGATTTCTGCTGATGAAGTCTTGCCTAATAGTTCACTTGTGCAGATTGTTATGAATGGTTTTCCTGATTCATACCAGAGTTTTACTTCTACTCTTCGTTTGATGATGAAAGGTGATCCAAATGCCTTGACATTTGAGGAGTTAGTCTCTATTTTGTTGCAAGAAGATCAATCTAGGCAGAACATGTCCAATATGCATGCTGCAGATCAAGCTTTCTTCGCTAGTCAGAAGGGCAAATGTTATGAATTATGGAATGTGTTGAACAAGGAATTGTTGGAGTGTTAATTTATTAATGTATTCATGTGTTTTGGTGTTTTTGATATAGCAGCTAAAGGTTCATGAGGACGTGAAAGGCATGAAAGGGCGGACATCAATAATCTGATTTATCATTTATATAGTTTGTAAATAAACACGCGTAGAGAGTTCTATTGTTAGAAATAGTTAGTAAAATAGTGGTTAGAATAAGGATCATTGTAGACTGCAATTTTTGGTATTAAAAGCAAAGGCTTTCTAGAAAAGTTACCAACTTCTACTTTCATGCATGCTTTTTGAAGCCGCTCTCACGTAACCACTATTTTGACATAATCAAAAATTCTTATAAATACATGCACTTTGTGGATTGTCGAAACAGAGTGCATGGAGGGAGATTGAACTCAATACTACGTTTTGTATCATCTCTTGGCTTGTCTTTTTTTTTTTTTGTTTTCAACGTCCGTAACCTCTATGTGTGCATGAGTAAGATCTTGATAAGAGTGCTATCAGAGCTCTATGCACGTCATTACGGAGCGGTCTATTTCTATTTGGTTTGTCCTCTGTTCGCTGCTCGCTTCTAGTTTTGCTTCTAGTTTCTATTTTCATTTTCATTTTCATTTTTTATTTTGATTCTAATTTTGATTCTGATTCCAATTCTGATTTTGGTTTCCGTTTCCATTTCCATTTTTGTTTCCAATTCTCATTTTCTTTTTTATTTTGATTTCTGTTTCTGTTCCACTTCCAGAACCAAAACCTATGTTTACACCTACATTTACACCTATGTTAGAAACAGTTAGTAAAGTAGTGGTTAGAATAAGGGTCATTATAGACCGTCATTTCTGATACTAAAAGTAAAGGCTTTTTACAAAAGTTACCAACTTTTACTTTCATGCATGCTTTTTGAAGCCGCTCTCATGTAACCACTATTTCAACATAATAAAAATTCTTATAAATGCATGCACTCTGTGGGTTGTTGAAACAGAGTGCATGGGGGGAGATTGAACCCAATAATGTGTTCTATCTCATCTCGTGGCGTGTCTATTTTTCTGTGTGTTTTCCCCATCCGTAACTTCTATGTGCACATGAGTAAGATCTAGATAAGAGTGGTATCAGAGCTTTGTGCATGTCACTATGGAGGGGTTTGTTTCTGTTCATTTTGTCCTTTGTTTGTTGTTTGCTTTTGGTTCAGCTTTTGGTTTCTATTTCCCTTTTTGTTTTCATTTCCAATTTCCATTCCGATTCCGATTTTGGTTTTCATTTCCATTTCCATTTCTATTTTTTATTTTTTTTCGTTTTCGTTTTTTATTCTGATTTTTGTTTCTATTCCAGTTCCAGAACCAAAACCTATGTTTACACCTATGTTTATACCTACATTTATACCTACGTTTACTCCTTCGGTTTACTCCAAGGCATCAACTAAGGCATAGAACTTAGGCATAATTAAGGCATTACTTTGGTATCTTTGGCACCCATGGCTCCCTTGGCTATGTGCAAACCAATTTTAATTTCTGAGTGGCAATAAGGAGTTTTATATTCACCAAGGAGGTAGGATTTGAACCCATAACCTCACTCACACAAGGGAAGTGTTTTACCACTACACTATCTCTTTGTATTATCACTCTAGTTCTCTTTTCTTATATTTCACACAACTTTCATCTCTTTCTTACTTTTTCAATTCCCAAGAACAACCCTTCCTTTTACATTTCAATTCAAGCAATCTCAAAATTCTTTTTACATATCTAGCAAGAGGCTTTTTTTCTTTATATACCCATGGACCCTATGAATACCATGGAGGATTTTAGTGAGTCACCTCTACTCGAGGTAAAATTCAAGCAACAGCTTGAGCTCCTAAAGCACCAACTTTGAGGCACTCAGTACGAGATCCGAAAATGGGATGAAGTACTCCAAAAGATGCAATTTGATGAAGATAATCTTACGAGGATGGTAAAATATATTGTCTCTGCCCAATCGGATGGCACACATTCCAAGATTAGTGTTAAAAATTACCAATTTCTACGGTTTGATGGCCATAAGGATGGCCCTTTAGTTCTTTCATGGTTATCACAGTTTGATGATTTTTATACTGATGAAACATATGTTGAAAGTGAAAAAGTCAAATTTGCCACTACCTATTTAGTAGGAAAAGCTCAGCTTTGGTCGAATGACCTTTGTCATATTGCACATTGTCCAAACACATGGAATGCTTTTCGGGAAAAGCTTAAGGAGTCTTTTCTACCCCTACAAATCAACCTACATGTTCAATGATTGTGGGCTATGTTTACATGGATGGAAGGTGATACTTTTACAACCTATACGGACTGGTTCTACCTTTATATAGTATTTCTCCACTTGCTTGAAGATGTTTCCAATGATACTATGAAGAAGAAGTATGACGATAGTTTAGAGAAGGATATTCAAGCAAAGCTTCGCTCATGCCAACCTACATCACTTCATGAAGCTATTTCCTTTGCTCATGAGTACCAATCACTTATCAAAATGATTAGTTTGAAGCAGCCATGTCAGCAACAACAATCTTTTCACTAGTCTAATTTTCTTTGATTATATAGGATGCATTTACACATAGAATTTAGTATGTAGAAGCATAATTTAGTTACACTTTCCAAAATAAATTAGAACATTAGAACATTTCGAGCATATTCTAGACCGTGAATGATTGAACAAAACAACAAAACAAAAACATTTTGAATAGTTAGTAATATACATTCTTTTATTGACTTATTTAGAGACTATGTTAGCACCTCATAAATAATCTTAATAATTTAATGCCTTCTTGAACATTTCCATGCATGTGTTTTTACATGGAACATGCTTTTTTTTTTGTTTGGTGATGCAACATGTGACTAGCCATCCATGTTTATTTTATGAACTCAGGTCAGTTGCTCTTTCAATTGAGGGGCATGTTATGAATTATGGAATGTGTTGAACAAGGAATTGTTGGAGTTCTAATTTATTAATGTATTAATGTGTTTTGGTGTTTTTGATATAGCAATTGAAGGTTCGTGAGGGCGTGAAAGACGTGAAAGGGAAGATATCAATAATCCGATTTATAATTTATATAGTTTGTAATTAAACCCATGTAGAGGGTTCTATTGTTAGAAAGAGTTAGTAAAGTAGTGGTTAGAATAAGGGTCATTGTAGACCGCAATTTTTGATATTAAAAGCAAAGGATTTTTACAAAAGTTACCAAATTTTACTATCACACATGCTTTTTGAAGCCGCTCTCATGTAACCACTAATTCGACATAATAAAAAATTCTTATAAATACATGCACTTTGTGGACTATCAAAACAAATTGCATGGGGAGAGATTGCATCCAATACTGCATTCTGTCTCATCTCTTGGCATGTCTATTTTTTTGTGTGTTTTCAACATCCATAACCTCTATGTATGTGTGAGTAAGATCCTGATAGCAGCAAAGGTAAATGGAGCTCTTCTATTAGTAAGCAAAAATCTGCTAATTCTGCACAATCAAAGAAGGATGACAGAGACGAGAAGAAAACAGGAAAGCAAAAATTGTTTTGCAAGTCTTATAAAGCAAATGGCCATGTCATAAAGAGTTGTCCAAAAATGGCTACAAAAGAGGCAAAGAAGAAAGATGCTGGAATGGTTGTTGCAAAGGCCTATACACCAAAAAGAGAGACTACTAATCTCGTGCAGAATGAAGAATGGGCATTTCCTATTGTTTCCAGTTTTGACCCATCTTCTCATGAGCAATGTATGCCTGCAGTAGACTCTCATGTTTGGTACTTTGATGGCGGGGCAGCCAAACATATTACCTTGTAGCACAGTTTCTTCACTTCACTTGAGCCTGTCCCTATAAGGAATACTATCACATGCGCCAACAACTCCTCTTATCCTATCATGGGAGTTGGTAAGATCATTGTGACTACTACTGATCGTAGTTCTTTTACATTGTCAAATGCTTTATTTGTGTCAGGGATCAAGAAGAATCTGTTATCAGTTTCAGCTTTAGCCAAGATTGGCTTGGTTGTGAAATTTGTTGATGATAGATGTACAGTTCATGATCTGTCAAATCGCAATGTCATTATTGCTTCTAGCATTTTATGGCATGGGTTGTATAAGCTCATAGACTATGAAAGATCTATGAATGATTCAGCGTGTAGTACATGATTCTCAGGCTACGTCAGATGCAAAGCTTTGGCATGCATGCTTTGGTCATCTGAACTTTGCTAGTTTGCTACACCTTCAAAAATCTAAAATGGTTTCCTCTCTTCCCAACCTCGAGGCGCCCCGTAAAAATGTTTCTGAAGGTTGTATTTTGGAAAAATGCAACATTTATCATTCCCAAAAGATGGTTCAATTCGAGCTACTAGAAATTGCAGCTTGTTCATAGTGATGTTTGTGGTCCTATGCAGACATCTTCTTTTGGGAACTATCTTTTACTTCATGACTTTCATCAATGATTTTTCCAGGCATGCATGGGTATATCCATTGAAAGCAAAGTCCGAAGTGCTTATGTGCTTCAAACAATTTTTGGTTTTGGTTGAAAATATGTGAGCATGTAAAATGGGCACCCTCCGTTCTCATTGAAGGGGGAAATATACATCTTCTTATTTAAATGCATTTCTAGTTGAACATGGGATAAAACATCAGTGTACAATGTCGTATACATCTCAATAGAATGGAGTTGTTGAACGGAAGAATAGGTCACCCATGGCGATGGTGAGGTGTATGGTCAAGAGTCAGGCTTTACCACATAGTTTCTCGCTTGAGGTTGTCATGTGTGCAGCATATGTACTTAACAGGTGTCCCACTAAAGCATTGCATTCTATCACTCCATATGAGGCTTGGCATGGTCACAAGCCATATGTTGCTCACCTGCGTGTTCTTGGTTGTCTGGCATATGCAATAGTGCATGAACAACAACGTAGGAAATTGGATGATAAAGCAGTGAAATGTATTTTTGTTGGGTATAGTTCTAAAAGCAAAGGCTATCGCCTGTATCATCCAAAGACTAAACACATTTTGGTTAGCCATGATGTTGTTGATATATTTTGGTAGTGATGTGTGTGAACACACTAGGACCACCGGGGCACTTTTTTCCCTCTTTAGGAGGTTTTTTCCCCCGGCTTGTATATACGCCTATTGCCCTAATGGGCTACTTATCTTTGTACATTCTCTAGTAATACATTCAGTATTGTGTGTTGTGCTCCAAGCTTCTTCTTCTTCCTTGTGTTGTTCACGTACTTCCCCAGACGTCAAACTCCAACAATTGGTATCAGAGCAGGTCGTCGATTCATCTAGGGCGCCGTCGACACTCCTTCGTTTGCAATCTCAGAATCGCATGAATTTTGTTGAGCATACTTAGCGTGTTTTCGAGATCAAAACAGCTTTGTTGTGCGGTGTCGAAATCGCGATCTGAGCTTGTTTCGGCCTCCAAATGCACTATCACAGTGCTTATGCAGGCTATTTTGTCTTTTTGTGCCAAAGGTATATACCAGTTTCTGTTCGCCAGCATAAGCATCTCAAAGTTTGCTACATGTCTAGTGGAATCCGTATAGGCAGTTCTGTTCAACTTTTTGAGATATAGTCAATTTTCTGCATCAAGGTATTTTAGTCACCGGCCATGGCTAAAAGCAGTGATGTATTCCGTATGTTCACTGTTGAGGATAAGTTGGATAGTACCAACTACCCATTATGGGCTTATATGATGCGACATGTGTTGGTCGCAAAAGGACTGTGGAACATTATGTAGGGTGTCGAAAAATGTCCTATCACACCTGCAACTGTTACAACTGCAGGTATAGAAGCTGATGTAGAAGGTGTCGAAGATGATGGTATTCTGCATATTCATGTTCGTGATGCGCTTTTTGCTGCACCTACTACAGAGCAGATTTGCTACTACAGAGCAGATGCCCAGGTACATGCATTGATAGCTTTGTCTGTCAAACGTGCCATTATTCCTCACATTCGCTCTTGCAGAATAGCTAAGGATGCTTCGGATACACTTACCACATTGTACCAAGCTAGGAATGAGGCTCGTGTTGCATACCTCCGAAAACAGTTGGAGAGTGAGCACATGAATGAAGGTGATTCTATGGACAGTTTTTTAACGAAGATCAAAGACTTGAAGGAATAGTTGAGGTTATACCAGATAGCTCACTTATGCAGACCGTTCTGAATGGCCTTCCTGATTCATATCAGAGTTTTGCTTCTACTCTTCGATTGATGATGAAACATCAAATACCAGATTTTTGCTGATGAGGTTATACCAGATAGCTCACTTGTGTAGACCGTTCTGAATGGCCTTCCTGATTTATATCAGAGTTTTGCTTCTACTCTACGGTTGATGATGAAAGGCAATCCAAATGCCTTGTCATTTGAGGAGTTAGTCTCTGTTTTGTTGGAGGAAGATCAATCCAGGCAGAACGGGTCCATTATGCGTGTTGCAGACCAAGCTTTCGTGGCTACTCAGAAGGGCAAAGGAAAATGGAGCTCTTCTACTAGTAAGCAGAAATCTGCAAATGCTGCACATTCAAAGAACCAAGATAAAGATGAGAAGAAATCAAAAAAGGAGAAATTGTTTTGCAAGTACTGTAAAGGGAATGATCATATCATAAAGAACTGTCCAAAACTGGCTGCAAAAGAGGCAAAGAAGAAAGAGGTTGAAATGGTTGTTGCAGAAGCCTCTACACCAAAAACAGAGTCTGCTAATCTTGTGCACGAAGAAGAATGGGCATTTACTATTGTTTGCAGTTTTGAACCATCTTCTCATGAGCAGTGCATGTCTATAGTAGACTCAGATGTTTGGTACTTTGACAGTGGGGCAACCAAACATATTACCTCGCAGTGCAGTTTTTTCTCTTCACTCAAGCCTGCCCCTAAGGGGAATACTGTTACATGCGCCAACTCCTCTTATCCTGTTATGGGAGTTGGTGAGATCATTTTGACTACTGCTAATGGTAGTTCTTTCACTTTCTCAGATGCTTTATTTGTGACAGGGATCAAGAAGAACCTGTTATCAGTTTTTGCATTAGCCAAGATTGGCTTGCTTGTGAAATTTGTTGATGACAGGTGTACAGTTCAGGGTCTATCAAATGGCGATGTGATTATTGCTTCTGGCATTTTATGTTGTGGGTTGTATAAGCTCATAGACTATGAAAGATCTGTAAATGATTTGGCATGTGCAGAAAATGATTCTCAGGCTATGTCAGATGTAAAGCTTTGGCATGCATGCTTTGGTCATCTGAATTTTGCTAGTTTGCTACACCTGCAGAAATTAGAAATGGTGCCCAAACTTGAGGCACCTAGAAAACATGTTTGTGAAGGCTGTATTTTGGGCAAAATGCAGTGTTCGACCTTTCCAAAAGATGGTTCAGTTCGGAATACTCAGAAATTGCAGCTTGTACGTAGTGATGTCTATGGTCCTATGCAGACACCTTCTTTTGGGAATTATCTTTACTTCGTGACTTTCATCGATGATTTTTCCAGGCATGCATGGGTATATCCATTGAAGGCAAAGTCCGAAGTATTCATGTGCTTCAAATAGTTTTTGGTTTTGGCTAAAAATCTGTCAGCATGTAAAATATGCACCCTCTGTTCTGATCGAGGGGGGAATATATGTCTTCTGATTTTAATGCATTTATGGCTGAACGTGGGATAAAACACCAGTGTACAGTGCCGTATACACCTCAACAGAATGGAGCTCAACAAAAGAACAGGTCACTCATGGAGATGTATGGTCAAGAGTCAGGCTTTACCACATAGTTTCTAGCTTGAGGCTGTCATGTGTGCAGCATATGTACTTAACAAGTGTCCCACTAAAGCGATGCAGTCTATCACTCCATATGAGGCTTGGCATGATTGCAAGCCATCTATTGCTCATCTGCGTGTTTTTTATTGTTTGGCATATGCATTAGTGCCTGAACAACATCGCAGAAAATTGGATGATAAAGCTGTAAAATGTATTTTTGTTGGGTACAGTTCTGAAAGTAAAGGCTATCATATGTATAATCCACAAACTAAACGCATTCTGGTTGGCTGTGATGTTGTTTTTGTGGAAGATGTTATTTAGCCATTGCTTTCATCTACTAAGGAGACATTTGTTAGCTCCAAAGACAGCTCTTAAAGTAAAGGCTATCATTTGTATAATCCACAGACTAAACGCATTCTGGTTAGCCGTGATGTTGTTTTTGTGGAAGATGTTATTCAGCCATTGCTTTCATGTACTAAGGAGACATCAGTTTATGCAAGTTGATGGTGGAATGGCCTTGAAGACTGTAAGCCTATTGCCACTCCTATGGAGACAGGTTTATGATTGAGTCTTCATGATGTTGGAGATGCATTTGATGTTGTTCTCTATCAGCAGGCTGTTGGATGCTTGATTTACTTATGCATTACTCGGCCAGATATTCAGTTTGTTGTCTCACAGATGAGCAAGTTTATGCATTGCCCAGGAGTCAAGCATTGGCAGGCAGTTAAGCGCATCTTTCGCTACTTGAGTGGTACTTGGCTGCTTGGGTTGTTTTATCCCAAGGGGGGATCACTACCGCCAGATTTGCATGCTTTCTCTGACTCTAATTGGGCTGGTTGTTATGACACTCGTGTGTTCACTAGTGGCTTTTTCTTCATGCTTTGTAGCTCATGTATATCTTGGTTGAGCAAGAAGCAGCCTACTGTGGCCACTTCCAGTTGTGAGGTTGAGTATAGGGCAGCTTTCATAGCTATTGTTGAGTGTGTGTGGCTCAGACGTCTTATGGCTGATTTGGGTGTTGGTCAGTTTTCTGCCACCACCATCTTCACTGACAGTCACAGCGCATTGGCAGTTACGAGGAACCCTGTGTTCGATGCTCGCACTAAGCACATTGAGGTGCATTATCACTATGTCAGGGAGAGGTTCTCTGCTGGGGAGATCAGCTTGGCATATGTGCCCATGCAGGAGAACATTGTAGACCTTTTCACGAAGGCTCTGCCTAGGGAGAAGTTTGAAGCTTTCCGCAAAGCTTTGGGCTTACTTCCTTTTGTGGAGTGATTTCCACATAGCTTGGCACTTCCTTATACATGAGTGCCAGATCCTTGTTCACCGCATCACTCCCAGGGGGGATTTGTTGATATATTTTGGTAGTGATGTGTGTGAACACACTAGGATTGTCGGGGCACTTTTTTCCCTCTTTAGGAGGTTTTTTTCCCCCGGCTTGTATATATGCCTATTGCCCTAATGGGCTGCTTATCTTTGTACATTCTCTAGTAATACATTCAGTATTGTGTGTTGTGCTGCAAGCTTCTTCTTCTTCCTTGTGTTGTTTGCGTACTTCCGCAGATGTCAAACTCCAACAGATGTTTTTTTTGTGGAAGATTCTATTCAACCATTACTTTCATGTACTAAAGAGACATGAGTTAGCTCAAAAGACATCTATGACACTTTGCTTTCTCTTTTTACAGGTGAACAATCTAATGCTGGTCCTAATGAGACAACATCTCAGCCTTTACAGGTCTCATATGATGATGCAGATCATTCCATTTTTTATGCAGATTTACGTGATTCACTTGTTGATGAGAGAGCTGATATTGAGGAGGTAAAAAATATGCCAAAATGGCTAGTACAGACTTTGCATGATAGCAAATTAGATGTACCTCTATCATATCGTACTCATTCATGCTCTCATAGCCTCTTTTGCATCAGATTCTTATGCTATGGTTGCATCTAGTCTCTGTGATGAGAATGAGCCTGTTTCCTTTGATGAAGCACAAAATTCTAAAAATTGGATGGCTGCTATGCAATCAAAATATGATGCTATCATGAAAAATGGTACCTGATCTTTATGTGACTTGGTTCCTGGCAAGAAGGCCATTGGCACTAAGTGGGTATATAAGGTGAATCATAAACCTGATGGAACAGTTCACAAGTATAAGGCTAGGCTTGTTGCAAAGGGTTATGTGTAGGAGAGAGGCATTGATTTTGATGAGACCTTTGCACCTACATGTCGAATGACTACTGTTCGTAGCATCTGTGCACTTGCAACTCATCATGGTTGGAATGTACATCAGTTGGACATTAAAACTTAAACTGCATTTCTGAATGGTGACTTGCATGAAGAAGTGTATGTCTTTGGCCCCGTGGCTTTTCACACAAAGGGCATGAAAACCAGGTGTGCAGGTTAAAGAAGGCATTATATGGTTTAAAGTAAGCACCACATGCTTGGTATGAAAAGATACATGCCTATCTCATTGCACATGGCTTTGAGAACAATCCAACTGAGAACACCTTATATGTTAAGCATGCAAATGATGTGCTTGTGATTATTGTTGTGTATGTTCATGACATGCTTCTCATTGGTCCTCATGAGAAGCATATTGCTTATTTCAAGGCTGATTTGCATGCCTCATTTGAGATGTCTGATCTGGGGCATTTGCATCATTATTTGAGCATTCAATTTATGCAAGTTGATGGCATGATAGCTTTGTGTCGTACCAAGATACTTGGATTGTTTTATCCCAAGGGGGGATCACTGTCGCCAGATTGACATGTTTTTCCTGACTCTGACTCCGCTGGATGCTATGACACTCATGTGTCCGCTAGTGGCTTTTGCTTCATGCTTGGTAGCTCATGGATATCTTGGTTGAGCAAGAAGCAGCCTATTGTGGCCACTTCTAGTTGTGAGGTTGAGTATAGGGTAGCTCTCTCATCGACTATTGAGTATGTGTGGCTCAGATGCCTTATGACTAATTTAGGTGTTGGTCAGTCTTCTGCCACCACCATCTTCATTGATAGTGAGAGTGCATTGGAAGTTGTGAGGAGCCCTGTATTCCATGCTCGCACTAAGCACATTGAGGTGCATTATCATTATGTCAGGGAGAGGTTCTTTGCTAGAGAGATCAGCTTGGCATATGTGCCCATGCAAGAGAACCTTGTAGACCTTTTCATGAAGGCTCTACCTAGGGAGAACTTTGAAGCTTTCCACAAAGCTTTGGGCTTACTTCCTTTTGTGGATTGATTCCACATAGCTTGGCACTTCCTTATACATGAGTGCGAGCCCCTTGTTCACCACATCACTCCCAAGGGGATTTTTTGATATATTTATCTAGTGATGTGTGTGAACACACTAGGACCACTGGGGCACTTTTTCCCTCTTTAGGAGGTTTTTTTTCTTGTCTTGTATATATGCCTATTGCCCTAATGGGTTACTTATCTTTGTACATTCTAGGGGTAATACATTCAATATTGTGTGTTTTTGTCCAAGCTTCTTCTTCGTCCTTGTGTTGTTCACGTGCTTCCGAAGACCTCAAACTCCAACAATTACTTGCCTTGCCAAATTGGCATAGGCTAAGGTGTGTTCAAAATCTACTCCATAGGTAGTCAAAATGACATTCGCTAGGAGTCCTAATGGTCCCTCCACATGACCATCTACTAATTGTAACTTCATCCTAGTGGGTCGTAGGGCTAGTTTTCCCCATTTTTCCCAAATCTCCCCTCCACATGACCATCTACTAATTGTAACTTCATCCTAGTGGGTCGTAGGGCTAGTTTTCCCCATTTTTTCCAAATCTCTTTGGTATCTATCCCTACTTGCACACCAGTATTGAGTATGGCTTTGGTCATATATGCTTGAAAGGTAATTGGGAGATAGATATTTCCTTCATCACCTTCACTGAAATCTCCTACCTTGTCCACATGTATTTTGATAGTTGGGGCTTTTTCCTACACAGATATACTATGTTCCTTCAAATTCAAATGGTTGGCTAATCTATTCCACAAGTGGGGTTTTACTTGCAAGATTTTATCTAAGGTTAAAGAGCACTGAACTTTACCCTTTTTCAATTATTGCAAAGCGTTTGACATTTCCTCTAAAGTTCTCTTCTCCTTACATCTTATTGTAGGGGCATGGAAGAAATCTAATTTTTGTTCATATTCACCCATATAATTTGGGTGTGTAGTCAAGATGATAACTTTGTCTCTCTCCTAATCCTGGTTGGATAGATCCTCAAATTTTACTTCCTACTCCATCATGGGTTGATTCATAGAAGCATCCAATCATGTGAAGGGAAGGATCTTATATTCAGTTTTTCTCCACATCTCTTCTTGAACTTTGGCCCACAAGTCATGTGGCTAGTTAGCTTCTATTTCAAGAATCACAAAATGTGGTTCTAACGTTTCTTTCCCTAGATTTTCTTCAACTTCCTTAGTTGGTTCTAACTTCTTTTGCTCTAATTTGAAATTTTTTTAACATCCCTCAAATCCCTTTTTTGGAATTCTCATCCCAGGAAGGTTTGGTGTTGATTGTTCTAGTGTAGTCTAAGCAATTTCAAGGAGCTTTTTACATATTTCCAACCTTTCCTTATCTAGGTATTCTCGTGGGTAACTTAGGTCATGTTGCTCTAGACTAGGTCTTGTCTCTATTCTAGAATGATACACTTTTAACCACATTCGTAAGTCTTCAGACATAGGATCTGCTAGAATTGATCCTACCTACTCCTTCATTCTTTCTTGTTTCACCACATTCATACTCTAATCGATTGAACTAGTTGGTTTACATTTGTTTTCTTGTACATATTTTTCCTTTTATTAATCCACCTTCTTCATCCACTTGTTTTTTATTTTCTCCCATCTAGTTTGCCATTTTTGAGCTTTCTTTCTCTTGAGGTTTTGGATGATTCTTCGGAGTTTTCTACTACTTGAGGTAAATATTCTACATCCTTCTCACTCTTGGGACTATTAAGTCTTTGATTTTCTGGCTTTTCATTGGCTCTAGCTCTTGTGATGGCTTTCAGTGGTACTTTGTATTCCTTGTCACTACCTGAGGATTCTATTACTTTGAACACATTGATCTGAGCAGTGGAATGTACTTTAGAGGGTTTCTTGGGACAATCCTGGAACAAATGTTCTTTTACACATTCACTATAATATCCTTCCCATACCTTCTGAGGTGGTGGATGATAGGGCATTGTGCATTCCCTAATGAATTGGTCTCCTCTACATCTATAACATGGTCCTCTAGTTGAAGGTGGTATCAATGTAGGTCTTCCTAGAGCTTGAACTCTAGATGTTGCATACATAAGATTGGCATGAATTTCTATATCCATCATGTTCATATGGACTAAATTAGGTGAAGGTGATCTTATTGTAGGTCTTCCTAGAGCTTGATCTCTAGGTGTTGCATATATAAGATTGCCATATTCAGATCCATATGAGTTTCTATAGCCATCATGTTCATATTCAGATCCATATGAATTTCTCTAGCCATCATGTTCATAGGCACAATAGATTAAAGTCTATTTGGGATGATTGAGACTAAGAGGGGGAGAGTGTTGCAGAGATTCAAAAGCAAAAGAGAAAAGAAGGAAAGAAGTGAAGAGAAGAAGAGTAGGGGCCCACATTTGTTGAGATAACTTGCCATTTTTCTTTTTATATATCACATCATTGATTTTATGGAAGCCTTGTAAATGCACTAGAGGAGTCCTCTAAATGCATGTCCCCTCAAGATTGTCGCAAAATCCTTGTACAATACTAGTTTCTTTAGGACTTTCTAGAAAATTGTTGCAAACTAGTGTGAAAGGACGCACATGTATATAAGCCACTTTGTGACACATTTGTAAAGACTTTTTGGTCATAATGCAAGACTAACTTCTAAAATTTGTAACTCTTTCTTCTTTCTTGTGTATCTTCTTTTTCATAAATTCATGTGCATTTCTAAGGCATGTAATGTGTGCTTGAACGTGTTGTCTACCCCTTTGCCACATTTTTCCATTGTTATCTCACATGTATGAAGTATACGGACTTGTTAGGAGTAGGTAGGTGATTCTCGACACTTGGTTTTTTCGACATAACTTTGTGCAAAAAAAAATTCTTATCGATCCCAAGGGACTTCCAATAGATGCATGTCATCAAGAGATTCGAAACAAACCCACTATCCACCATATTTTGATATTAGCGTTAGGAGAAATTGGTGATTTAGTGTCTGCTACTACACCAAGTATTGCGACACACACCCATGTGTAGAAGGTGTTGTGTGAGGTAGAAAAATACTTTTGCATACACTACTTGACCTACTCACACATTAATCGGTGATTTAGTGTCTGCTACTACACCAAGTATTGCGACACACACCCATGTGTAGAAGGTGTTGTGTGAGGTAGAAAAATACTTTTGCATACACTAGTTGACCTACTCACACATTAATCATCACTAGAGAACAAGCTTCTATGCACTTGACTGAGTCATACTCTTGGTTTGATAATTTAATGTGTGTGTATCAAACCACCACTATGTGCACTTTGTAGGACATGTGAGAGCTAGCTAGTCTTGCTTGTCACTTGTGCATCGACCTCATGATTCTGACACACAACCACTCTAATTGAACATCTTACTATCCATTCATATAGTCACACATAAAAGATGACATGTATTTCTCCTCAATGATAATGCTTTTCTCTCAAGAGAAATTAATCTAATTAGAATATTTGATGAATTCAAATCCTTACACTTCTATTTGATCCATTGCATTTACTCTAACATGCTCACATAGTTCTCTATTAGATACATATACCCTTTTTTAAGCCACTCTAATTGAATAGCTTACCCATACATATACTTACATATAAAAGATAACATTCATTTCTCCTGAGCATAATACTTTCCTTTGGAGAGAAATTATACTAAGCATATTTTATGAATTAAACCCGTTGGACTTCTATTTGATTCATTCCATTTACTCTAACATACTCACTTAGCGCTTTGTTGGATATATATACTCTTACATGCATACATACAAACTTAAATCATTCCATGCACAAGGTGTTTATTACCCATACACATATCTATAGACACACACACACACACACACACATATATATATATATATATATATATATATATATATATATATATATATATATATATATATATATATATATATATATATGTATGTATATGTATATGTATATATTATAGAATTATATAAATAAATGCTTAAATGCATACACATGTAGCTTATTATGCATAATCCATACTAATTACAAAAATTATACTAAGGAATCTATAACCCACATATGCAAATAGATACATATTTATCTAAGAGAATTGTAAAATTTCAAATTGTTATTTCTATAGTCATTACCATAAGAAGAGTTATCATAATTCTTGGTCTTATTTTCGAGAGTGAATTTTCTTTTCATGATTTTTAATTTAAATGAAAAATTTTTCAATCTAGAAGTTTTGATATTCTAGGTAACACTTTCATGTTAATAGTCGATCATACATGCATGCATATGTATATTGTAAGATCGTCTCACACATGCACATAAGAAAATGTTGTGAGATCTACTAATTGAAAATATATATACATATATACATATACATATACATATACATCTATGTACATATACATATATGTTCACATATATATCTATGTCTTGATTGGAACATGTTATTATGACCATCCAGATTTCAAAAAGTGATAACGTGTTGTTCTAATGAGGACTTAATGAGCTAGAAAATAAACTCGGACCATAGAATTGTATACTCTTAGTTCAAATTTATTTCAGTAGAATCTATTATCTAAGGAAATATATAATACACATTGTTTTATAGGACCTTTGATTTTGGATGTTTTAATGTGATACTCCGCTAAAAAATTTATCTATTTATTGCATTTGAAAGGGATTATATTGATAAGCATGGGAAATTGGAGCATGCTCATCTCATCTCATATTGGGGCATTGATAAGGGTAGCTACCTGTCTCATCTACGTGTGAGTATAGAAAAAGGTTTTTCAAGTTATGGGTAAAGTAAGGTGTATCTCGTAAAATGTTTTATATTGGATAAATGCAACTTTCTTTAGCATGGCATAACTCATGCAACTAAAGCAGATATTTTTTACCCCATTCTTTAGTACTTGGCACCAAACACTATCTCCAAATGTATATTCATTGTACTTTTGACAAGATTGTGTTTGTGTTGCATCTTCACTAAGGACTACTTGTCCATAGTAGTGTACATCCTGCACTAAGTTGGCAATCTGTTTTTGGTCTTGTTTGGGTCCTTCAATTGTTTGAGAGTAAAAGATGATAAATATATTGCACTCAAAAAAAATTCTACATCTTCTACAAGGTCAACAAGAATATTTGATATATGATAGAGTCAATTGAGTTGTAGACATGTGTTTTTCATATACTTAGATATGAAACTTTTTTTTTTGTTGTTACTAATATAGTGCTATATATATATTTACAATGTTGTTAGACACTCTTATCTATTTTCAAAATTTTACAAAAATCATTTTGGATACTCCTACATGGAGAACCAACCTCTGCAAGATAAACTATCTACCCTTACAACTCTCTACCTATGTGCAGAGACATAGCTTCATTATTTGCAACCTTACATAGAGAACAATCAAGAAGTTCATATCACACTTGGTACACTATGAGAAAATTAAACATAAGTGAAACCACCTAAAATTGATAATGGAAGAAGAAGATACAACTAAAACAAGATAGTGCTAGAAATTCTCTCACTACATACAGAGACAATGACCAATGGCTAACTACATAGGAGCATAGATTCATTATTTGCAAATTTACATATAGTTCACTAAGAGAACAATCCCAAAATTCATGTCACAACTTGTTACACTATATGAGAAAAAGCAACAGAAGAAGAAGATACAAGTAAAACAAGATAGTGCTAGAAATCAGCTCACACATACAGAGACAATGAGCAATGGCTAACTACAAAGAAGCATAAGCTACGAATCACTCTAAAATAACTTATGAAGAGATTAGAGGTCATTGGTTTATATTGTAAGATCTTGGATTCTACATATATAGGTTATCAAAAATTCCTCCTACAATTTTGAAAGAATCACTTTACTTATTGGTAGCTTAAATTTATGTTATGAAGCCTCCAAATGATGGATCCATAGGCCATTGATGTCCCTGAGCATTGAGCTAAGGTCTAAGGCTTGATTTTTAACATTTTTTATGCAATCAGACTCTCTTTTTTCAAAAGAAAAATGTGCTTGAGATTTCTCCCTATTTTTCATATGCCTTTCTCTCTTCTTGTGATTTTCAATTGTGTGAGAGGTTTTCCCTACACAAGAGGAGCTCCTTGCTTGTGTGAGCACACACATCTAGTGAATGTAGGTTTTTTGGGTGGTTCTTCTTCCTCATATTTCTATCTCTCATTATTTCTCCATGAGCTGAGCCTATGTGCACATCAAGGCACATTGACAATATCCACCACAATGTATGTTCAATGTTTATATGAGATTCAAAGCGCAATATGGGTGAGCCAAAATATATACTAGAATGCATTATTGCATTGAAAACAAAAAATTATCTATAAGTATGGTGACTTCTCTCATCACAATTGAGATATGTCTATGGAACTTGTGCAAAGAAGATGACGGCTAAAAAATGCCCCAAAAGTTGAATATCTTACTAGACAAAATGTTAATCTTCAAAAAATTCCAGATTATCTTCTTGACTTTTTTCTTACTAGTATGTCCAAACAAAATATCCTAGAGGATCTCAAAACAACTTCAAAAAGCACAAAAATTTTGCATCCAAAAATATCTAAGAGGTTAAAAAAAGAGAGCTTTGAAGATCTAATAAGTGCTCAAAGGCAAGGGCAAACCCTCTCTTTCCCCTTTTGCATCACCC
This sequence comes from Ceratopteris richardii, assembly GCA_020310875.1. NCBI lineage: Eukaryota > Viridiplantae > Streptophyta > Polypodiopsida > Polypodiales > Pteridaceae > Ceratopteris > Ceratopteris richardii. The sequence continues at coordinate 66,523,446 of CM035437.1, read as the reverse complement.
AACAAAGTGTATCTTAGTGGTGGAAATTTAATTAAGCAAGCTCTAGTGATGGTAGTATTAGGATGGGTACACTCTTCAGAAGTTTTATCCTTCTATTCCTTTTCCAATCAGGTCCTCCCTCACATGCAAAAAATAGATCCAATACTGACCTCAATGAATATGAAAAACAAGGTATGCCAAGGTCTATACCTTGGTAGTTACCTTGTTCATAAGCCTTGGAGTATCCATAAGTATTAGAGTTACAAGTTTCTACTTCCCTATGCAAGTTATTTACAACATGTGCATCCATGCATATAACTACTTTGATGCTAGGGAAGGGGAGATTTTGAGCTCCTTGTATCATAGACTATCCTTCTCAGAGATAGTGTAGATGATCTCTATATTGTATTCACAAATGGGTAGATAAATGTAGAAATCAAAGAACTTAATTAGAGTGCATGGATGCACAACTTCATGATGGGTAGTTACAATATAATGGGTGAATGGCTAGATCATTAAATGTTTTATTAAAAAATAATACATAGAAAAATGTCCAATGGCTTTTGGCCTTTCACATATACACTAATGATAAAAAAATTTGTATTAATTATTGCATATGTGGAATGACCTTTTGATTAAAGTTGACTATCAAGACATGATAAGCCAAACTTTAGAGGCTCTGAGATTAGGTTTTGAAACGAAACACTTGGGATTTTTTCCCTATTGTTTGAGTATTGAACTTTAGTTAAATCTATAAAATATCTTTTAAATCTCTCAAAAGAAGTATGCATACAAAACTTTGAAAGCATTCAACATGAATGAGTGCAAAGAAATAGCTATAACTATGGAGATCAATGAAAAGTTATCCATTGGGGATATAGTAGCAATAAAAGACATTGGGAATTATAGGAGGCTCATTGGAATCTTTGAATATAGTATCACATACATTGTGCTACATGTCTTATAGTGAGTTATGAATCATATTGGGCAAGGTATATTGATTCCAGAAAAATACTTTCCAGTTATCGCTTCTCATTAGGTTCATGAATTTTCTCTTTGACTATTACAAGGCAATGAATAATGACATTAACCTTTGCTAAAGCAAAATAAAAGGTACAATGCTTTCTTATTTGTGAATTAGTATGGTTTATGAAGGATCTTATGACATATGAGAGTGCAAGAAAAAGATCCAACTACGATAAAGTATGACTATAAAAGTTGCATTGGATTGTCAAAAGTCTAGTATTTCATGCACAAACTAGACACATAAATATTTAATATCATTTATTGTGTAATTTGATCAAGAATAGGATATTGAGATGGTCTGCTACCTAACGTAAGAGAATTGAGTAGGTGTCTTCACCAAAGCACTTACAAAGGATCTACTTAAAGCATGTCTTCAAAGACTTGGCATTGAGCCAAGGAGGTAGTTCATCCTAAGTAGACTTGAGAGGAGTGCTAGATATGTTCAATGACATATCTCAAACCACTAATGATCCTAGGTTCTCTAAGTTGTAATTTACTCATTATGAGGAGAATCCATGTTATAAATTTAAAGATTTTTGTTGGAATTGGACTAGAAATTCATGTGAAGTCTATGTGATCAAATGGCAAAAAGGCCACATTTTTTGGGTCTAACCTTTGGGTTATATATAGTTATTAAGCTAACAAAGAGTTAGGATATGTTGTAAGGAATACAGTCATTAGGGTCCCCTAAACTGGGGTATCAATTTGTAATTACTAGCCCCAATTGTAAGGTCCTATGGCAAGAAACTCCACCTACTAGTAAAGGGAATATTCTATTGTGAAGGTTCCCAAGCTTGAAGATAATTGCCACCTTGTGAGAGTGAGAGTATGTATCCAACCACCCCTATAGATACCTCTAGCCCAAGGTTTCCACGCTTTCCATGTGTCCAATTCATATGGTTTCCCAAGAAGGGTTCTTCACATGGATTTCTAAGTCAAGCAATCACATGAAATCACATGGAATCACATGGGATCACATAAAAATCAGATGGTTTCTCATATGAGAAGCTCTTTACTTGTATGTACCCCCTCAAAGGGCCTCACTTGAATTATTCAATTAATAGAGCTCCACACCTTAGGATAAAAATCCTAAGGTTCAAATGATTCAATTTCAATACATTTTCCAAGGATTCATGAATGAAACCCAAGGGTTCTCCAAAGGTTCCACACGGGTTTTTCTAAGAAACCCAAGGGTCTTGAACCTTGAAACCCATGCAACTAATACCAAATTATGCAACATTTTTTTTTCCTTTAACATTTTTTTCCTCAAAATGTGTGTAGGTATGATATGTGGAGATAATTCCTCCATGCTTCTTGATCAATCTCATTGGTCATGGACTCTATCTCAAAGATTTGCCTTGTTTTCTAACTTAAACTTGGAAAAGAGCAAAATCTTTTATTGATGGAAATTACTCATTCCAAAGTGGTGCTTTCTTATATCCCATCCTTCCATTTAACTATGCACTCTTTATATAAATGATTCTTGGTCTTTTTGTCTCTACTGTGTAGTACTTTCTCAGGTTCATGAGGGATATTCTGAAGTGAGATAGGTTGGAGAATTGTAATTTTGGAGATACAAGATTGTCTTTTTAGTCAGTTTTCTTTTCTATTTACTAACATGAAATATTGGGTGAAGTAGAAAATCATGTCGAAGCTCCAATTCATAAGCCAAAGTCCCAACCTTTCTGAGAATCTTGAAAGGCCACAAAATCTTGGATATAGTTTAGGAAAAATATATTCATCTTGAATACTATAATGTTTAAACTTGTCTACAAACAATAAGTTTGTGCCTTGGTTTAAAGCCTTCTTCCACGTTTCCTTAAAACTTGTATCTTTTTTTATAATTACCTTTCATCAGCTCTACTAAGTTATTGGAGATTTGTATGAAAATAAGAGAATTCAACATACTTCACCCCATCTAGCCTTTCTACTTGTTAGTTCATATTGGTTTGACAACCATTTGATACTTGCTTAATCAAAAACTATGTTCACTTTGGCACCAATCAAGTAATGTCTCTATTTATTTATAGCATGCACAATGGCATCAATCTATTTATCGTAGGTAGAATAATTGTGTTGAGCTAAGTTTAGATTTTGACTTTCAAAAGCAATTGGTCAACCATTCTAATTCAACATATCTGATTTCTAACTCACTTGCATCTTTTTCAACCACAAAGGGTTCATTTGAATATACTATCTATAGAATCGAGGTTGATGCTAAGGCTTTCTTAATTCATTCCATAATTTTAGCTTATTTCTTATTCAAAGTAAGATTTTTGGCTTTCCTTTAGTTTTTAAAATCAAGGGATTGAGATCTTTGCAAACTTTGTTAAAAACTTTCTATAATATCCTGATAAACCTCAGAAACTTTGAAGTTCTGTAATAGTTTAAGGGTGTGGCAATTAAGAATAAGTTTTAGCTTCTTTTCCATATATCTTGTTTTCTCTCAAAACTTGGAAAAAATTTTCCAAAACTCTCTAAATGGGTACCTATATCTAGACTATAGACCATAATGTCATCAAGGAAATCAACTATGAATTTTCCTAAGTAGCAACAAAGGCTTGTGTTCATCAGATTCATGAACATGGCAAGGACATTCATTAATCCAAAAGGCATGACCAAGAATTCAAAATGTTTGTACTTAGTTCTAAAATTTATCATGGGGACATCTTCATATTTTATCCTAATCTGGTGGTATCCTTAACAAAAATCAAGCTTTGAAAATATATCTCCTTCCTTCATCTGATCAAACAGATCATATATTTGGGGAACTGGATATTTATCCTTTATCATAACCTTTTTTAAAACTCAAAAATTGATACACAATCTCATTGATCCATTGTTTTTCTTAACCAAGATGATATGTGCTACCCAAAGTGATTGCCTAAGCTGAATGAATCCTTTGTTCATGTATGCGTTCAATTGCCTTTCCATTTTTTCTTATTGGGAATATGGGAGCATCTATAGCATGATTGACTTTCCCATGAGGAAGAGGTAATCCATGGGGCATTTCTTCTCAAAAAACATCTGGATATTATTCATTAAACACTTCAATTTAATATTTTTATTATCAAAAAAGGGTAGACAAGACATATGGAACTATATTTATATTATATATATCATTTACATTAGTTTGAAGTATAATGCAAATTTCCACTTTCTGAGTATTTGAAAGCTTTTTTAGTTCCATTCTTGAGATCAAGGGAGTAATCAACACATCATGATCCTCTTAAGTCAAGGAATGGATACCATTTCTTTCAAATTCTAAATTATTCAAAAGATAACTCCTCTTTGGTGACCTTCCTAAACCCTAGAGCCATTACCCACCCAAAACCACATCAGTTCTTTCCATATGCATGATCTATAAATCAAGTTTATTTTTGAATCCTTGAAACTCCATTTTGAGACCAAAAATCATAGTGTCCTAGACTTTCTTATCCTATCCTTGCATCATGAACACTACATATTTATTCAGAGACTTCTGCTAGGACAACCTCAATCTCTTCACCAGTGAGTAACTAAGGAATTTATGGATGGAAGAGTCATCTATGATGACTCTAGCCCTTTCCCATCTTATGGAGGAATGGATTTGAATAAGTCATGCAATCTAATTTGATCAAACAAAAAAAAATTGCTGCATACGTACAAAACTTCCACTTTTTTCCAAAATTTACTATTTTCAATGTTCAAAGTTTGGATCAAGTGGACTCCTTCCTTTTCCTTCCCTTTTTGTTGATGGGTGGCTTTACATTGTACCCTAGCAATATAGTTTTTACTTAAATATCCTGGTTCTACGCACTTGGATTAGATAATTTCATTCTTTTACTTCAAGGTCAAGTCTTGGTCATGAAAGTTAAGTCTTGAAATCCTCTCTCTTGAAAGTACTTAATTTCCATTTATTTATTTTCAACCTTTTATTCTCCCCAATATGATGAAGTGGTTATACCCTAGTCTTAGCATGATATTCATAGATTTGTGATAAATTTATTGCAACTTCTATATTCTTAGGGGCACTTCTCTTCACTTCATGTTTTATTGCCTTATCAAGGCCACGAACAAAGCCCCTCAATTTATGGAAAACATCCAAGTTTTGGAGCTTGAGAACTATTTCTCTGTAATGAGAAATGTATAAGGAGAAGGGGCATCCTCATTGAAGGACCTTGTCCCACTCTTCCCAATTGTGTTCATCCTCATTCTCCAACAAGGACTCTTTTTTAAAAACCTCTTCAAATTAGTTCCAAGTCTTAGGAATCCGCTCATATTCCTTCAAGATCATCCACCACTTGTAAGCCTTTGGCCACGGATTAAGCCTTCATGCAATGTTTATGCATAGTAGATGAGAGGAAGAATCTCTCCATGGGTGTAGTTCTCAAAGCACTCAAATGGCATCAAATTTCAAAGCTTGAAGAAGATTCTCTATGTAAAAATCAAAGACACACATAAAACATGCTTGAATAAAAAATGTCTCTGTATACTAGTGTTATGAAGCTTCCCAAGCTTGAAGATAATCACCACCTTATGAAAATGGGAGTATGTATCTGCTCATCCAAATCATGTTCCCAACAAGGGTTCTTCACATGGGTTTCTAAGATAATTAATCACATGGGCTCACATGGAATCACATGGGATCACTTGAAAATCACATGGTTTCATAAGTGAGAAGCTCAAGAATTGTATGTACCCCCTTGAGGGGCCTGACTTGAATTATTCAATTAATAGAGCTCTGCACCTTAGCATAAAATTCCTAAGATTCAAACCATTCAATTTCAGTACGATTCCCAAAAATTCATAGATAAAACCCAAGGTTTCTCCAAATGTTTCCCAAGGGCTTTTCTAAGAAACCCAAGGGTCTTGGACCTTGAAACCCGTGCAAGTAATCCCAAATTATACAACATATTCCTTATAATATTCTCTATTCAACTAAGGGAAGATTCATATTGGATAGGTTGCCTAGATCCATCTAAGTTGATTAGACTATTTTATGATAGTTAGTGGTCAACCTAGTCTTTTGTTGACCATGTATATGCACACCCCCTTGGAGCTTTGATTGCATATCTCTCATTTAGTGCCATTCTAGTGGACCTAAGATCTTCACATACCTTTTGCCAATAGTGGGAGTGTACACTTGGACAAAGCCATGTTTTGTATCAAATGTTTGAAGAATTAGAATTCCCTTTCCCTTATCTATTGTGTATTCAATATCTCTTACTCAAAAAATTTTCCCTATATTATTTGTAGTCTCTTATAGTTTCAACAAAGAAAGGAGATTACTTATCTTAATCTTGTATGTCCAATTTTTCTTACTTTTCTTTACATGTGATTGGACCTCAATTTTAACACGTATATGAATATTCTTGGTTAAGGGATTATAATTTGACCTCTTATGTTGTTTATGAGTTTTATTGTGTTTTGGATTCATGAAAGAGAGTGTCTAAGCTGACCCCTTCTGCTCAACATAGACCCACAAAGCATGATAGGCATATGTCTTGGTTTCAAGCATGGATACTCGCCCATAAATTGTCAATACAAGAGATGATTTAGTGGTATGAAGACTACCAACACCCTCATAGACACACACACCCAAGAGGATTCATGTGCACATGCATGATCACATGCACATCAGCATGCAAGCAAGCCCCACTCATGAGCAAGACATGAGAGCTCGTAAGGAAATCATAGATTGATTAGACGAGAAGCAAACAAGCATGAAAAAACTTACAAAGAGTTCTAGTTCACTTTTATAGGTAAGTTTTAGAAAGTGGCCCTCTTCACACTATAATGTCTATCCCCATTAAAGATGGTTCATAAACCCTCATTTGAAGTGCCATTTGAGTGTGAAGGGAATCTAATAAAATTTGAGAGGGTTAGGGAATAAGTCCTAAATCTCAAGGATTCCTTGGCTTCCACATAATTGAGTAAATTACAAGAAATGGGCCTCACACATGATTCTATTGGATGGTTTTTCACATATAGTTGACCAAATTGAGGGATAGTTTTGGAAAATTTAGGATGCCCATTAGACCCTTACTTTTTTCAAGCATGCTCATCATGCTCCTTGTTTTGATCCTTCACAATCCCAACCATCATCTTTACTTTTTCGCCATTAGTTTTGACTTGTGAGTTTCCATCTCCAACACTCCCCTCTTAGATTCTATCATCCTTGACAGATGATTGATGTGAAAGTTGGTCTTGGAGAGGCATGGCATTGAAGCTCATTGGAGTTTTAGAGTTCCTATAGAAAAAGATTTTACAAACATAGCAAGTGATGTTTCTTGTTGTGTTTTACAGCAACAATGGGTGTACTACTTAGTGAAGTGCTTGGTCATACTACTTAGTGAGGTGCCTATGCATGGCTTGTAGGGTGGATCTATGCATGTATACACTAAGAATGCAAAGAAAAATAAATGGTGCAAGAAGAAAGAGTATTGGATTAGAGTGCTCAAGATTTTCTATACATAAGCATCCTAGTCTAGAGATTGGAAGGATTTCACCTTAAGGATTATATTGTATGAATTGACTTGATTATAGTGGCACTCCTTGTGGTGTTTGAGAGCTTGGAGTCTAAGACAATGATAGTTGAATATTTGCAATATTTTTCACATTGCTTGACATAGTTGCAATGTGCAAGAAATATATTGGCGTTGTATTATATTCTCGTATGATAGCCATGAATTGTCTTGATGTTTCTAAGATCCAAAAAATGGGAACATAAATAATAGCATCATCAAATACATATTGGAGATGATTTCTTGATTTCTCAAAAAATGGACCCCTTGCAGAACCCTTTTGAATCAAATAGTCCATGAAAATAATATGAACTTGTTTCTAGCATGGCCTTTTTGGCTTCATCCTTTGCGTGCAAGATTTGGCAAGGATAGACATCGTTCACTTAGCATTGTATATCTAAATTTGACTAAAATGTCCAAGTCAAGATCCTTAATCCTCCTCTCCTCTAGATCTCAAAATGTGTGAAAAAGACAAGGTTTTATGGTGAGCATAGGGTTCTTGCGTGAAGAGGCTTGTCTTGATTTACTATAGCCTCTCCAAATATGATAGAAACTAATGAAAGTTGGCGAGTCAATTCAAACTCATATTTTGAAACTTAAGGATTTATGTGATCAATTTCTTAATGTTGGAGTTAGCATATCTGATGAGAAAATCCATCTCAAAGAAAGGTATATGTCATTACTACAAGAAATAAGTTCACTTTATAGTAGAATGGAGAAAAGAGCATTAGTTAATAATGTAAACATCTTCAAATGAAGAACCTTATGCATGTGTTAGTATTGAAGAAATAGATTTTGATCAAGTAGCATTAAATGTAATCTCTTAAAATCCTTGGATTTTTATTCTAGAGCTATTAAGCATATGGAAAGTTGCAAAGAAACGTTTTTTGCCCTTACTGACTCTTCGGGTAGAAGGGGGACTATATAAAATGTTCATGTTTTAGACGTCATTGGTGTTGGAGATGTTATTGTAAACTCAAGAGCATGTGAAAATTTCAATATTTCTAATGTTCTTTATGTTTCAAAAATGAAGAAGAATTTTCTTTCTATCTCTACTTTCTTATCAGATGGTTTCAAGAAATATTTGTCCCAAATCCTCAAACCTAATTAGGATTATTGTCTATTATAGGTGAAAATAGAAGTGTTCTGTTTGTGTTGTTCTAAATTATTCTTGCTAATGTTGCCAGGTCTTCTACACCAAAGGAGAATAAGAATTATGGCATGCTAGATTTGCGCATATCAATTACAACTCTCAAGCACATCAAAGATCAAGGTATGGTGGAGAGTTTACCTATTTTGGCTTTACCAGATGATGTAGAATCATATGAAGGATGTCTTGAAGAAAATCTTTACAAGATATTTTTCAAGAATCATGGATACATCACTGCTCCAAGGATGTTACATATCATACATCAGAGCAAATTCTATTCAAGGTTATAGGTTATTTTTCATATTTATTGATGAATTTTCCATATATTCTTGGGTTTATGGATTAAAAGCAAAGTCAAACATCTTTCCTACCCTCAATAAGTTTTTAGCTATGGTTGAAAATGAAAGTCAAACAAAAATTCATATTTTAAGAAGTGATAGAAGAGGAGAGTATATATCAAAGGACTTTAATTCATTTCTTGAAGACAAAGGTATCTCTCATCAACTCACTATTGGTTAGACTCTAGAATAGAATGGTGTTGCAAAGAGAAAGAACAGGACCCTTGTTGAAATGATGAATAGTTTGATGACTTCAAAGAAGCTTTCACCTAAGTTTTGATTTGATGTATTACACACAACTAATCACATTCTAAACACTTCTTCCAAAAAGGATTTAAAGTTCATTATACTTTATGAAGATTATTATGGTAAGAAGCCCACTGTGAGTTATTTCAAATTTTTTGGTTCTCCATCTTATGTTCACATTGAAAAGAAGGATTGTGGTAAGATTTATGTGAAAACCATCAAAGGTGCTTTTATTGGTTATGCTATTAAAAATAGAGGATATATAATAAAGAATATATGAAATCCTACTCTCATGTAATTCATATTTTTCATAAATTCAAATCCATGATAAACATGCAAAAACCCAAAAATTTATTAAAATAGATGATTATACATCTTTTAAAAGATTTCAATTTTTATATTCAGCCATATAGGGGGGCTATTCAACCTACTCAAACTTCAAAAGGTTTACTTCATAAAGGTAAAGAGAAAGTCATATCTCTGATTGTATATTCACCACTATCTACACCACTCTCTCTTAGTCCTACACAACCTCTTAATCCACCAACTTGTGAAGTTAGAGAAACTTCAAGAGCTCTAGAGGAAAGATTTGTCGAGGAACAAGATGTTGTGCTAGCTTTCAAGTCACTTCCAAAGTGGGTTTTTCAAATAGAACAGGATATTGATCTAGAAAACTTCACAAGGAAGTAGAAGAAATCATAAAAAGAAAGACATGCAGGTCAAGTAAATTATGCAAAAAAAATGAGATTCATAACATTTTTGTACTTACTTCAGTTGAGAATGACCATAGTCAAGATTTTTCTTTCCCTTGTTTCATTCTATGGTTGGAACGTGTACCACTTAGATATCAAAACAACTTTTCTAAATGGTGATCTTCATGTAGATGTTTATATTCGACAACTAGAAGGTTTTAAAAAACAAGATAAAGGAAATTTAGTTTACAATCTTATAAAAGTACTTTATGGTTTAAAACAAACACCAATGCCTTATTATTAAAAAAATCATTTATATCTTTTATCTAATGGTTTTAAAAACTTTGAATCTACTCCTCTCCTATATGTTAAGTCACATACAGATGTCTTGATCGTCATTATCATTTATGTTGATTATATGATTATGACATGTCCCAAGGACACAGATCTTCAATTCTTTAAGTCACAACTAAGCACACATTTGATGTTAATGATCTTGGTGTTTTACATTATTTTCTTGGCATGGAATTGAATTTCGAGAATGTGTATCTATATGACAGAGCAAAAAGGCATTGAGAAATTACTGCAAAGGTTTCAAATGTCAAATTGTAAAACTATGCTAACACCTATGGATGTTAGTGTGTCATTACAAGTAGACACAAGATTAGAACCTTTTGATGCTCTGCTATATAGTCAAGTTGTTGGATGCTTGATCTATCTATGTAATACATAACTAGACATTTAATTTGCAATTTTTCAAGTATCAAAGTTCATGCACAAACTTCTCAAAATTCATTGGAAAGCAGTTAATTGATTTTTCATATGTATTCATCAAAGCATTATGTAGAGAAATACATTAGAAGTTATGAAAATCATTGAATCTTATGCCAATAGTGTCATGAGGAAGGAGATAAGGAAGAGAGCTCACACACACACACTCTCACTCAAAGAGGAGCACACACACATAGATTGAGGCAAGGAAGAATGATCTTCTTCTTCTTCTTCTTCTTCTTCTTCTTCTTCTTCTTCTTCTTCTTCTTCTTCTTCTTCTTCTTCTTCTTCTTCTTCTTGTTCTTCTTCTTCTTCTATTACACAAAAGGAATGTACAAGAATGACCTAAAAACAACAATACAATAAGTACAATATATAAAGAACAATACATAAGGAAAAACCTAATGTCTGCTAATGAGTGAGCTGGCAAGAAACAAATGTGTCATCACTCTCGGTCGATAAATCTGATAAAGCTCAATGAAGTGTCCTTGACATATACCAGCATGACCACTATACATGTCAAAGAACTGAAAAGTGGTACGTGTCATTGTGGATCATCACATGTTGAGCTTGATATCTCAACACTCCCCCTCAAGCTCAACGTCATATCCTATATCACCTGCTAATACCTTCTCTCTGATGAAGTAATAATGTACCTTGATATGCTTTGTTCTGGCATGAAAAACAGGATTCCATGCTAGCTTTATGCTACTAAGATTATCACAATAGATGGTGATAGGATTTTTCACTTCCACACCTAAATCTGCAAGTAGCATCTCAAGCTATGATGCTTCGCATGCTGCCATTGCAGCACCTCTATACTCAACCTCTTTACTCGATAGAGCAACAGTGGATTCTTGTTGCTCCATGTAATAAATGCACTCCCAAGTGAGAATAGAAAGCCACTAGTAGATCTTCTATCTGGAATGCTATCAGCCCAGTCTGCATCGGTGTATCCATGAACCTACAATTCTGCAACAGCTTCATAAAATGATGCATAATACAAAGTAGCACTCACATAACGTAGAGAGTGCCTCAGAGCATCTAAATGTGGCTTCCTAGGAACCTGCATAAATTGATTTTCAAGTCCAACAGTGTAGCTTAGGTGAGGCCTTGTAATTGTGAGATATATCAAACTTCCCACAATTTTCCAGTACATAGTAACATTTTCCAATGCTTCACCTGATGTAGTATCCAACTTCAAATTCTGATCTAACGGCATAGAAATTGGCTTACAATCAGCCATACCATACTTTTGCATCATATTCAAGGCATACTGCCTTTGCAATATCCATATACCTATTTTTGCATGTATAAACTCAATGCCTAAGAAATAGCATAGCACACCAAGATCTTTCATGTCAAATTCTTGCATAAGAAGTTGCTTTACCTCTTTGATGCTTTCTTCATCATCACCACCTACAATCAAGTCATCGACATAAATAGCCACAATCATGATGCCATCATCACCCTTCCTTGCATATAGTGAATGATCTGCATCACACATAGAAAATGCAATGGTGGTTAAGTAATCAGCAATCCTTGCATGCCATGCACGAGGAGCTTGCTTAAGCCCATAAAAGCCTTTTGCAACCTGCAAACATATTCTGGGTTCTTTGAATCTTCATATCCTAGTGGCTGGTCCATGTATACTTCTTCCTATAACTCACCATGTAGAATAGCATTCTTCACATCCATCTGATGCAAAGTCCATCCTTTTGTTGTAGTTAATGCAACAAGTGTTCTAACAATAGAAATTTTAGCTACAGGGTTGAATGTTTCCTCATATTCAATACCATGTGTATGTGCATATCCTTTTGCTACCAATCGTGCTTTATACCTGCTTATGCTATCATCAGCATTGTGCTTTACCTTATAAACCCACTTGCAGCCTATGGGTTTCTCTCCTTGCAGCAATGGAACCAGCTTCCATGCATCATTTCCATAAAGTGTAGCCATCTCCTCATCCATAGATTTTTCCCAATCTGCATTTCCAATTGCATCTTCAAAACAAGAAGGTTCAGCATCTTGTATTACCTTTGTGATGTAGGCACAATGACGAGCCATGTAACTCACTTCTCCTTGTATCATCTGCATGTTCTTTTCTTACTCCTGGAGTCTTCATAGAGGGCAATCCAAGTTCCTCATCAAGACTCTTTTCTGAACCGCTTGAATCTCCATCAATGTCTTCAAAACATGTACATGTTTTACTACCAATAGAAATCTTTTCTTTACCTTTCTTGGATGTATTTGATGAGCTTGTTGGACTGAAATTTCCATGCAATCTTCCACTCCATGGATTTGAGTTGGAACTATTGCTTGGTGACGCATCTGGTCCACTCAAAACTTGAGATTCTGCACTTGATTTTTCAGCATTTTCTTTTTCATTTGATTCAAGATTAAGTCCACCTTTGGCATCTGCATAGAAGCTTGACATTTCATCAAACACCATATCTCTGCTTACCTTCACCTATCATGTGAGTGGGTTATAACATTTATACCCTTTTGCTCAAGGGAGTATCCAATGAAGATACATTTTTCTACTTTTGGATCAAGCTTTGTCCTCAAATCTTCTAGAAAATGTACATATGCAATACAACCAAATGTTTTCATATGTGATAAGTTTGGCTTTTTACCTGTAAACTTCTCTTCAGGTGTAACTTGATGTACAATAGCAGTCAGAGTTTTGTTCATAATATATACAACAGTATACACAGCTTCTACCCAATAACAATGAGGCATATTCTTCTCAGCTATCAAAGCTCTTGCTATTTTCACAATATGTCTATTTTTGCATTCAACAACCCAATTCTGTTGTGGTGTGTACCTACATGAAAATTGATGTCAAATTCCATGATTTTTAAGAAAGTTGTTGAACTCCTTTGACATGTATTCACCTCCTCCATTAGACCCTAATGTCTATATATACTTTCTTGTCTGCTTTTCCACCATGACCTTAAAATTCTAGAAGTGAGTGAACACCTCACTCTTCTCTTTCATGAAATATACCCATACTTTTTGTGTATGATCATCAATGAAAGTAACATAAAACTGCAACCACCCATAGATGTGGTCTTTGCAAGACCCCAAACATCTGTATGTACTATTTCTAGTACATTCTCACTTACATGCTTGTCATGAAAAAAGGATGCTCTTGACTGTTTACCAAAGTGACATGCTGCACATCACCTTTTGCATTTCTACAACTTTGAAATTTGGTAGTCCATTGACAATCCCCTTGGACTGCATGAATTTTAGCTTCTACAAATTTGCACGTCCAATTCGTTTGTGCCACATCCCTATATCAGCAATAACTCTTGCACCTTTTACAAACATGGCTGCATTCATTTCAGGAATTTTCACATTTAAGGTAAACATCCTAGCCGCTTTGTTTCCATTGGCAATCAATCGTCCATCTTGCTTGTACTCTTCTACATATAACCCATTAGCATTGAACCTGACTTGTAATCCCTGGTCAACCATGTTGGAGAATTCCTCTCCTATGCGCAGCGAAAAGTGTAGAAGACCTTCTCAGGATCAAGACTTTTACTTATAGCTGCACCTTAGAATGAAAACTCATATCAACTAAAGAATGAGGGCTGTTTGGATGATCTCTTCCTCTTCTAACTTGCATCCAACTGATGCTAGTTGATCTCGAAGCTCCTTGATCTTCAATGTATACTCACTAATGCTTTGGTTTGAGCTTTTCTTCATGTTGTTGAGCTCGTTCTTGAGTTGCATCTTCTGAGACCTTGTTGAGATAGCATACACCTTCTCCAATGCTTCCCAAACATCCTTCATTATCTTTGAATCTAGTGTCCCATGCCAACAATTCACTTTAGTGATAGTGTAAACCTAGATATCCCATACCGTCTAGTTTAGACTCTCACCTTAGTGCAGATAATGTTAGCTCTTACTTTGGATACCAATGGGAAAACTTCCTTCCTTTTAGCATAATTAAGTAGCCTATATAGAGTTATAAGCTTTATATTTACCAAGTCTTTATTTATAATTGGAAAGGCTTTGAAGATTGAACTATATCTTTGATCAGATGCAATCAAAAGTATTTTTATCTATGTCATTCGATGATAGAGCTAGCATGTTCACCTTAGATATTATCTATTGACATAGTTATGCATTTGTCTCAAAGGAAGTAGTGAGCTATCTTAACCAAACGATTACATTTTCAACCATGTTAGTGAATTGTCCCTTGTTCATAAAGCATATTTTGAAGTATTTGTAGTTATTTTATCTTTTAACTCTTCATCTTCTCTAGCTAAATATTTATGAGTTACACCTCTTCACTCCTGAAGAAAATCTCTTTTGAAACTCTGAATGGATCATACTTCTTCTCAAAAGGGAGAATCTTAAATAAATGAAATGGTTCAACCATGTCATGCCTAACCCTTTATGAGATTTTCTTGCCCCATTGATTGATAATTTAACTCAATGATCATCTTTTTGAAGTTCCTAATGTCTTTGAACTTCTTAACATCTTTCATAATTATGAAAGGTTTAGTTTAGATTTAACCCATAACTATGTGTAGGGTTTTACAGGATCTCTAATTTATCTTTATCTTTATCCGAATTCTTATTACCAATAGCTTTTTTTTAATAAGAAAAAAAAAAATCTTGACTTGTAGCCTAAGTTGTTCGCCTTGTTGATCAGGCATCCCTTGGGTTTTATGGAAATGTGGAATCCATAGAGTGGACTTTTGAGTTTAAGTCTATTCTATATTATGTTGGGATTTGTTGGCTTTTGTATTAATCCTATATAGTAAAAGCATAAAAGGATAATGGTTATTGAGTCACCTAACATCAATCTACCATTATTCTTTTATGTTTTTGACTTCATACGAAGAAATCATATCCTATCTCAACCTTAAACTTAGTGAAGTTAATCTTTATCACATTCCATCAACCCATGAATACATGATACCATTCTTTCGTATACATACATGGTGTATGCCAAAAACACATACATCTTACTTGAAGGTGCTTATCATGCATAAGGTTCAAAACATGCATGGAATTCACATATGCATGGAATTCACATATTGAATTCCATTTAATACATGAATCTATATCCATCACAAACTCATGCTTTCCTTTCAAATCCATGCCATGCTATAATGTTCATTATCTAACATTCTTTAGGCAATGAGATCATTCCTACTTAATAAAAAGCCTTATGCTATTCATTTATGTCTTAAGTGCATTTATATGATTAAACTCATGTACCTTTCTAGGTGCATAATGGCCACCTACTTCATTTGAAATGCATTTCTACATGCATTAATTTTAGCATGTCCAAATAAGGAAAATGTAAGCGAGAAAAAATGGAAATGATACTTATCTCCATCATAGTGTTTCCTTTCCAACTTCTAGCACATTTTTCTCATTGTAGCTCTTAGGGACTTGATGACACATCAAAAGTAAAAGGAAGTTTCTTCAAATTGTCAATGCAAGAACAAGCTTACCTGATTGTTGCTTAAAGACTAATGCTTCATGAACCACACATCATTCATTCACAAAGGATAAAAGTTAAACTTTTCAAGAGATCCACTGAGAGTTTGATGAAAAGCATAAAGTTATAAAACAAAACACGACTTTCTACAAAGTTATGGCTGAAAAACTTCAAATGATCATATCTCCATGAATGTAACACCAAATTGAGTGATTCAAGTGTGTATTCCATGCCATTTTTCTTGAAGAATTCAAATATGATAAGAAAAAGTACTTATCTTGAATGTATGCAATGTTGATATATTTAGGTAGTGATGTGTGTGAACACACTAAGACCACCGGGGCACTTTTTTCCCTCTTTCAGAGGTTTTTTTTTTCCCGGCTTGTATATACGCTTATTGCCCTAATGGGCTACTTATCTTTGTACATTCTCTAGTAATACATTAAATATTGTGTGTTGTGCTCCAAGCTTCTTCTTCTTCCTTGTATTGTTCGCATGCTTCCGTAGACATCTAACTCCAACAATTGGTATCAGAGCAAGTCGTCGCTTCATCTAGGGTGCCGTCGACACTCCTCCATTTGCAGTCTCAGAACCGCACGAATTTTGGTGAGCATACTCAGGGTGTTTTCGAGATCAAAACACCTTCGCTTTGAGGTGTTGAAATTGCGATCTGAGCCCTTTTCGGCCTCCGAATGCACTATCGCAGCGCTTGTGTAGGCTATTTCGTCTGTTTGTGCCAAACGTATATACCAGTTTCTATTCACCAGTATAAGCGTCTCAAAGTCTGCTACAATAAGCGTCTCAAAGTCTGCTACAGGTCTAGCAAAATTCATCTGGGCATTTCTTTTCAACTTTTTGAGATACAGTCAATTTTTTGCATCAAGGTATTTTAGTCACCGGTCATGGCTGAAAGCAGTGATGTATTCCGTATGTTGGCTATTGAGGATAAGTTGGATGGTACCAACTACCCATTGTTGATATACCCTTTAGGAGGTTTTCTTCCCCCGGCTTGTATATATGCCTATTGCCCTAATGGGCTAGTTATCTTTGTACATTCTCTAGTAATACATTCAGTCTTGTGTGTTGTGCTCCAAGCTTCTTCTTCTTCCTTGTGCTGTTCGCGTGCTTCAGCAGATGTCTAACTCCAACAATTAGTATCAGAGCAGGTCGCCGCTTCATCTAGGGTGTCGTCGACACTCCTCTGGTTGCAGTCTCAGATTCGCATGAAATTTGGTGAGCATACTCAGGGTGTTTCAGAGATCAAAACAGCTTTGCTGTGGGGTGCCGAAATCGTGATCTAAGCTCGTTTCGGCCTCCGAATGCACTATCACAGTGCTTGTGCAGGCTATTTTGTCTTTTTCTGCCAAAGATATATACCTGTTTTGATTCACCAGTATAAGCGTCTCGAAATCTGCTACAGGTTTAGTAGAACTCATTTGGGCAGTTCCGTTCAACTTTTTGAGATACAGTCAATTTTCTGCATCAAGGTATTTTAGTCACCGGCTATGGTTGAAAGCAGTGATGTATTCCGTATGTTGGCTGTTGAGGATAAGTTGGATGGTACCAACTACCCATTATGGGCTTATATGATGCGACATGTATTGGTTGCAAAAGGACTGTGGAACATTGTGTAGGGTGTTGAAAGATGTCCTGTTACACCTGCGACTACAGGTACTGCAAATACAGGTGCTAAAGTTGATGGAGATGGTGTCGAAGATGATATTCTACAGATTCATGTTCGTGCTATTGTTTCTGTTGCACCTACTGCAGAGCAAATTCGTTGGGATGGCAGAGATGCTCAAGCACATGCATTGATAGCTTTGTCTGTCAAACATGCTATTATTCCTCACATTTGCTCTTGTAGAATAAAAAAGGATGCTTGGGATACACTTACCACATTGTACCAGGCTAGGAATGAGGCTCGTGTTGCTTACCTCCGAAAATAGTTGGAGAGTGAGCAACAACATGCAGCGCACGGACGTGAGCTGAGCTCGAATCCCCAAATCTACTTGCTTGGCATGGCATACTTTTTAACTATAATAGACCAAACGTTGGGAGGGAAAGCTATTCCTATGTGCAACTCGGGAGGAGAAAGCTATTCATACACGAAATTTCATGAATGAAGGTGATTCTATGGACAGATTTCTAACAAAGATCAAAGACTTGAAGGAACAATTGATTTATGCTTATTAGGTTATACCAGATAGCTCACTTGTCAGACCGTTCTGAATGGTCTTCCTGATTCATATCAGAGTTTTGCTTCTACTCTTCGATTGATGATGAAAGGCAATCCAAATGCCTTATCATTTGAGGAGTTAGTCTGTGTTCTGTTACAAGAAGATCAGTCCAGGCAGAATAGGTCCATTATGCGTGTTGCAGATCAAGCTTTCCTGGCTAGTCAGAAGGGCAAAGGAAAATGGAGCTCTTCTACTAGTAAGCAGAAATCTACAAATGCTACACATTCGAAGAACCAGGATAAAGATGAGAAGAAATTAGAAAAGCAGAAATTGTTTTGCAAGTACTGTAAAGGGAATGATCATATCATAAAGAATTGTCCAAAACTGGCTGCAAAAGAGGCAAAGAAAAAGGAGGCTGGAATGGTTGTTGCAGAAGCCTCTACACCAAAAATAGAGTCTGCTAATCTTGTGCAGGAAGAAGAATGGGTGTTTACTACTGTTTGCAGTTTCGACCCATCTTCTCATGAGCAGTGCATGTCTGCAGTGGACTCAGATGTTTGGTACTTTGATAGTGGGGCGACCAAACATATTACCTCGTAGTGCAGTTTCTTCTCTTCACTCGAGCCTGCCCCTACAGGGAATATTGTCACATGCGCCAACAACTCCTCTTATCCTGTTTGGGAGTTGGTAAGATCATTCTGACTACTGCTGATGGTAGTTCTTTCACCTTGTCAGATGCTTTATTTGTGCCAGGGATCAAGAAGAATCTGTTATCATTTTTTGCATTAGCCAAGATTGGCTTGGTTGTAAAATTTCTTGATGACAAATGTACAGTTCATGATCAGTCAAATGGCGATGTTATTATTGCTTCTGGCATTTTATGTCGTGGGCTCTATAAGCTCATAGACTATGAAAGATTTGTGAATGATTCAGCATGTGCAGTTCATGATTCTCAGGCTATGTCAGATGCAAAGCTTTGGCATGCACGCTTTGGTCATCTGAATTTTGCTAGTTTGCTACGCCTGCAGAAATTTGATATGGTGTCTTCTTTGCCCAAGCTTGAGGCACCTGGAAAACATGTATGTGAAGGCTGTATTTTGGGCAAAATGCAGCGTTCCTCCTTTCCAAAAGATGGTTCAGTTCGGGCTACGCAAAAATTGCAACTTGTACATAGTGATGTCTGTGGTCCTATGCAGACACCTTCTTTTGGAAACTATCTTCACTTCGTGACTTTCATTCATGATTTTTCCAGGCATGCATGGGTATATCCATTGAAGGCAAAGTCCGAAGTGTTTTCGTGCTTCAAACAGTTTTTGGTTTTGCCTGAAAATCTGTCAGGATGTAAAATGGGCACCCTCTGTTCTGATCGAGGGGGGGAATATATGTCTTCTAATTTTAATGCATTTCTGGCTGAACGTGGGATAAAACACCAGTGTATAGTGCCGAATACACCTCAACAGAATGGAATTGTTGAACGGAAGAAAAGGTCACTCATGGAGATGGCGAGGTGTATGGTCAAGAGTCAGGCTTTACCACATAGTTTCTGGCTTGAGGCTGTCATGTGGGCAACATATGTACTTAACAGGTGTCCCACTAAAGCGTTGCAGTCTATCACTCCATATGAGGCGTGGCATGATCACAAGCCATCTGTTGCTCATCTGCGGGTTTTTGGTTGTTTGGCATATGCACTAGTGCCTAAACAACATCGCAAAAAATTGGATGATAAGGCAGTAAAATGTATTTTTGTTGGGTACAGTTCTGAAAGTAAAGTCTATCATCTGTATCGTCCACAGACTAAATGCATTCTGGTTAGCCGTGATATTGTTTTTGTGGAAGATGCTATTCATCCATTACTTTCATGTACTAAGGAGACATTTGTTAGCTCCAAAGACATGTATGATACTTTGATGCCTCTTTTTACAGGTGGACAGTCTACTGCTGGTCTTAATGAGGCAACTTCTCAGCCTTTGCAGGTTTCATGTAATGATGCAGATCATCCCATTTCTGATGCAGATTTACATGATGCACTTGTTGATGAGAGAGCTGATATTGAGGAGGCAAAACTATGCCAAAATGGCTGCTGCAGACTTTACGTGACAGCAAATTAGATGCACCTTTGTCATACCGTACTCGTTCAAGATCTCATAGTGCCTCCTTTGCATCAGATTGCTATGGTATGGCTGCATCTAGTCTCTGTGATGAGAATGAGCCTGTTTCTTTTGATGAAGCACAAAATTCAGAAAATTGGATGGTTGCTATGCAATCTGAATATGATGTTATAATGAAGAATGGTACTTGGTCTTTATGTGACTTGCCTCCTGGCAAGAAAGCCATTGGTACTAAGTGGGTATACAAGCTGAAGCGTAAACCTGATGGTAAGGTGACAGGTATAAGGCTAGGCTTGTTACAAAGGGTTATGCACACGAAAGAGGCATTGATTTTGATGAGACCTTTGCACCCACATGTCGTATGACTACTATTCGGAGCATATGTGCACTTGCAGCCCATCATGCTTGGAATGTACATCAGTTGGACATTAAAACTGCATTTCTGAATGGTGACTTGCATGAAGAAGTGTATGTTTTTCAGCCCCGTGGTTTTGTGCAGAAAGGGCATGAAAACCAGGTGTGTAGGTTAAAGAAGGCATTATATGGTTTAAAGCAAGCACCACGTGCTTGGTATTAGAAGATACATGCCTATCTGATTGCACATGGTTTTGTGAACAGTCCAACTGAGAGCACCTTATATGTTAAGCGTGCTAATGATGTGCTTCTGATCATTGTTGTCTATGTTGATGACATGCTGCTCATTGGTCCTATTGAGAAGCATATTGCTGATTTTAAGGCTGATTTGCATGCCTCATTTGAGATGTCTGATTTGGGGCATTTGCATCACTATTTGGGCATAAGGCCAATTCAAGAATTTAGGGAATTATTCAGGTCCCATGGATAATACTTAATATGACAAGTTCTTAGTTTTGATTCTAGCCTTGATACTCCATTTTTAATACAATTAGGCTTAATATTAGAGTGTCAATTTTATAATCCAATCAAGAGATAATAAGACGTTGTAGTATGTAAAATGACTCCAAAAGATAAAATTTGGGAAAGAAACCAATGTCTCAAAATCATGAATAATTCCCCCTTTTCCTGAATAGGCCTTGCATTCAGTTTATGCAAGTTGATGGTGGATTGGCTTTGTGTCAAACGAGATATATTGACACATTATTGCAACATTTTGGCCTTGAAGACAGTAAGCCTATTGCCACTCCTATGGAGACAGGTTTACGATTGAGTCTTCATGATGTTGGAGATGCATTTGATGCTGTCCTCTATCAACAGGCTGTTGGATGCCTGATTTAGTTATGCATTACTCGGCCAGATATTCAATTTGCTATCTCACAGATGAGTAGGTTTATGCATTGCCCAGGTGTCAAGCATTGGCAGGCGGTTAAGCGCATCTTTTGCTACTAGAGTGGTACTCGGCTACTTGGGTTGTTTTATCCCAAGGGGGGATCACTACCGCCAGATTTGCATGCTTTTTCTAACTCAGACTGGGTTGGTTGCTATGACACTCGTGTGTCCACTAGTGGCTTTTGCTTCATGCTTGGTAGCTCATGTATATCTTGATTGCACAAGAAGCAGCCTACTGTGGCCACTTCCAGTTGTGAGGCTTAGTATAGGGTAGCTTTCACAACTATTGTTGAGTGTGTGTAACTCAGACGCCTTATGGCTGATTTGGGTGTTGGTCAGTCCTCTGCCACCACCATCTTCACTATTTGCTGAAGACCAAAAGTTCAGATTCAGAGGCTATCACCTCTGAAAAGAGCAGCACATCTTCACTATAAGAACCCTAATTGCACTTGGAGGTTGAATTTGCTTTGGAACTTCTTCGAGAGAGAATTTATGGTGTGCAAGCTCTTATTTTCAGAGCTTCAAAGCATTGTACATGTATGATCATTGTGGTAGCTCCTCCATATGAGACTAGAGCATGATCTTGTCACACGTTTGGCATGTAAGATGACATTGTGGTATACTCTTTTTTGAGGTTTATGTCATCATGAGTTTGATCATGGATGTATAGTGGCATTGTGTTCTATAGCTTGCTTATGCCACTTGGTTATGGATTTAGTTACCGGTTGCACACAATTCTGTGAGAGTTGATTGTGGATCTTGGTTGGTACTTGTATCTTTGTTTTCTTTGCAGGTACATGATCCAAATTGGAGCCTCAGTTACACATTCGTTTGTCACCGTTATTAGCATTTGGTCATTGATTGATATGTATTTGCCAGTGTGATTCTCGGCATATGTGGATGGTGATTCCCACATGGTTATTTTGGTTCTAGAGTCCATTTTATAGAGGAGATGCTGTCGAAATTTCATCGACTTTTATGCTAGAAAGGAGCTCTAGTGGATCTTGAAGCTTGTGCGATACCTTTGGATCATTGTTTATCTCCATTCATTTGGACTTGGTCACATGTTCTTTGTCACAGATTGGACCATCTTGTAGGATACATTCTTGAGTGGCACATGCATCACCATTGTATTGGCGTGTATTGCCATTAGTTTTTGGCACATGTAGTTGCCATTATCTTTTTATTAGATCAGTGACAGGTGATGATATATTACTCATTGTTCTTTTGAGATTGGTTATCTTGTTTGATTGCTCAGTTTCCAAGGGATACTCTGTCGAAATTTTCCCAAGATTCTTTCACATCTATTTGGTCACTTTGGAGATTTGATGAGCAGGCTTATGCTCATGGTTTTATGTGCATGCTAGATGCATGGTTATCTCATAGGTGGTTGTAGCTCAGTGATGAGTAGCACCTCCTTTAATGTCAATCGGGGAAGACGTGAGGATGGTATGAAGACCACGAGCAAGTGGAAGCACAAGTGCGTGAGTGAGAAGCACACAAGCATGCACACACATACACGCACACGCACGCACACGGCAAGAACAAAGAGAGTAAGACAATGGAATCACTTCTATTGCAACAAAGTTCTCATACAAGCTCAAACTACAAGAAGCTACCTCAAAAATGAGCTCTCTAGCTCTATTTATAGTTTTTGACTAGCTTTGGCCCTGTCCAAACCTAGTGTCCGGCCTAGTTACAAATTAGGTTCCAGGGCTTATTTGAGGGCTCAAACGAGGTCTAAAAAATACGAAAATTGGTAGGCAACTACTTCTAAGGCTCCTCAAGCTCGAGGACTCCTCGGCTTGTACAAAAGGGAGCTACAAAAAGGTGAAAATGGTATTTACAGGGGTTTTTAGTGATGAGAATCACTTTTAAATGGTGTAAGGGTTTTGAAAAAAATAAAGGGTTGCCTTAGTGCTAGATATGCTTGTATGCTCGTACTTGCCTCTTCTCATATACTGCCAACACTCTCCCCCCCCTAGCGTCTGTCGCCTCTGACAGACCTCTGCTCCACTGTTTGATCAATGTACTTCTGCAGGAGGTCGGTTGCCACTTCTTGTTCCTTGATGCGTAGTCCCCGAACCAAGTCTCTCTGGAGGGCCTCCCAATTGACTACACCCGGTATGTCTGGTTGTGGCGTTGTGTAGAGTTCTGAGTGCATCGTTTGTTCGCATGCAAAGAGGTGTAACAAATGGGTGGGCCTTGGCGCGAACACCTCTGAGTGTGCTTCCCAGAACCCTGTGGTGAACATATCATCGAAAGTTTGCTTATAGCAGGCAGGGAGATATCTGATGCGTGCGTGCCATGCATAAGCAACGCGTATGCTCGGGGTGGTGCTCATATCATATAGCAGGTCATAATTACCATTAACAAACCCGGGAATCGGAGGCTGAATATGGCATACATTGCGGAAAGTTTTGAGCACCACCTGCATCATATCGAATATCTTGAGCATCATCTGGGCAGCTACATCTGGCATGGGGTGGAGGCGTGGCATCCAATGTCTGATGGTTGCAATCATGTAAGATACTGTGGGGGTGCCGGTTGGGGGTGCAATGGCGGGGTAATTGAGCCATTCTCTACAGTTTACATTGTTCTGAACCTTGATGGCGAAGGCTTTCCATGATCTTCTTCTTTGTACTGGCCCATAACAAGGGTTATACTTCAAATGCATGGGAGCGTGATCCCATGTTCTAAGCATTTCCGGAAATGTTTCAAGTAATCTTTGCCTCCAAGTAGGTTGGAATATCGCCCCTTTTCTGGCTGCCTCTAGTATATCTTCTGGTTCGAACTGGGTGGCGAAAGTAGGGCACTTGTTGGTGACTCTTTTGATCTCTGCGTTGTAGTCGGCCAACAATACAAAATATGGTTTATATTGTAATTCTGAGCTCGTGATGAGTCGTCTAGGAGCAAGGTGCCTAAAATATTCAGACTTGAGTATAGACTCCTCAATGGTTTTCATGGCCAGCATCTGATTTGCTACACGCTCTTCGTGAGTGTGGCCCATCTCCTCTACCTGCTTCATCCATGCCGATGGGGGCTCCTCATATGTGTCTTGGCCTTCCTCCGTAATTCTGCCTCCTGGAAGGGGTTGAGGCTCATAATTGTCTTCAAATGTCTCCTCCACTGGAATGACTACTGTTTCTTCTTCTATGGTTTGATCAGGTGGAGAGGGAGGTCGTTCATACTGTAACAACTTAATTTTTAGTTCTGCAACCTGTTGCCGTAGCTCAAGTACCTCACTGTTGGTTGAAAGTTCAGGTTCTGGCGAAGTAGCGGCCTCGACCGTCTCTTTAGGTGTGGGTGGGTGTGTTGTCGATACTTTGGATTCTTGTAGTTCCTTTATCTGGTCTGCCAACTGATCATGGGCCTCCAAGAGCGTCGCATAACCTTCTAAAACCTGTTGAATATGCTCTGAGGGGACAGCCTGGAATTTTGCAGGGTCTATAGGTGCTCCCGGGGTGTTTTCCATGGCCGCTTCTAGGTTCTCCTGGTTTTGTTGTTGTAGCCTTCTGTTCTCTTCTTGAGCCGCTGCTAGATGGCGACGTAGTAGAGCCATGTTGCGTTGAAGTCTCGCATTGCGGCCCATTTGTTCTCTGAGTTGTTCCTCCATAGCTTTGCCTGTCTCTGCATACGTAGCTTCGAGTTCGGTCTTCGATTGTTGGAGGTCAGTCACCTGGTGTTGTAGTGCTGTATTACCTAGTTCCAAGGCGTCGACTCGTGCCTGGAGTTGAGCCGAGAGATTGCACAGCTCTGTGTTATTTTCTTCTAATAACTTATACTCTTGCTTAAGCTAAGTGGCCGCTTCAACCATGGTGTCTAGTGCACTACTAAATGATGTGGATGCATGGGTAGAGATGGAACATGCAACGGGTCGGGAAATGGGGAAGGGAAAAGTGGATGATGTGCCTATGAGTGAAGTGAGATGTGATGATGGTGGGACAGACGTGGCGGTGGGTGCTCCTGTGGATGGTGAAATATCCATGGGATCGGATGTGATAGTGTGTGAAGTGTTAATTGTGAATACGGGAACGGTAGGTGGTGTGTTAGTGGTGGCAGTGAATGTGGGGGAGTGGGGTTGGGGAAGGGACTTTTTATTATAATTCTCAACTTGTTGGAGTATATTTACATGGTTTGTCCAGAATGATGGTTGGGTGATTTGGGTTGATTCTGAGGGGGTTAATAGGGGTACAGTGGGTAGGGGTTGGGAGGAAGGAACTGTGTGGGTGAATGGAAAAGGTTGGGATAAGGTTTGGCTAGTGGCAAGTGGTTGTCCCAGGGCGGGGAGATAAGAGGGGTGACCTATTATGGTTTGATCGGTGGCAGGATGACCTGTGTGGGGTTCAAAAATTTGGGCAGAAGTGATGGTTGTAGGTAAAGGAAACGTTGTAGAAAAGGAGGTGTGTACATTGGTTTCACCATGGGTGAATATCGGTTGTTCGGAAAGACTCGTGGAAAGGGGTTCTGAAGGCTGGCTGGGAGGTGATGGCGGAGGTGGTGAATGTGTATTTACATCTGGTTCGTCACTAGGACAAGGGCTAAGCATCTGAACATCTTCTGTCATTGAAGTAGGCAATACGGTAGATACCTCCATTTGAATCATCTTTCCCCGCCGTGGCCTTGTATCTATCCTTCTTTGATCATAAGTAGGGTTCGCCTGATAGACCAATGCTCTCATGGCTTCCCCGATGCCACAGGTGTCCGCCAAAAGGTTCAACGATTCTACAAATGTGGGTCGATGTTCTCCGATTGCAACATGTGGTTTACTAGGGCTCGATTTGCTTCTTCTGACATCTTGTGTCTCCTCTGCACCTGCTTGATTGTCCGGTATAGTCTTTTGAGTTGTGCGGTATAGGCAGGGGCTTCCTCTTCACTGTCGTCTGGTTCATTTCTTTGTGCACCTTCCTGAACTTGTGTGTTTGGGTCATGAGGATGTTGTGCCACCTCTTCCCCATGTACTCTGCTTGTCTCGCCCCGTGGCTGTTCTCTTTGGACTGATGCTCCCGGATCAACATTGTCAGGGGAACCTTCACTGTCTGATAGGTGGACCGTCTGCAGGAATCTTTCAAAATCAAAGTTTGGATCCTCTGTGAAGGTGCCTCACACCTCTTCACATAGGTATGTGCATCCATGTGAAGGGTGGGCCACCAAAATCTTGCAAATAGAATTGCTTTGATCACCCTATCCGGACCAAAATGTCCTCCTGCTACACCCTGGTGAGCTGTTTCCAAGATCTTTAGGTATTCACCTTCATGGACACATAGTCTCAGGTAACCATCCTTACCCCTTTTGTATAAATTATCACCAATGATGGTGTAATCCAAGGCTTCTTGTTCCAAACTTCTTTGTCTGGCCAAAGTCATATCTTGAGGGAATGTTTTCGTCCTCAAGAAGGATACTAGGGGTTCACTCCAATCCGGCACTATGGACACTTGATAAAGAGTGGCATGTTCCACAGGTGGTTTAGTGCAGCAGATTGGGCATTCCTTGCACAACTTCTGGACATCAGCTTCCATAGTCGGCCAATGCACTCCTAGTCTCCTCAGGGTCTGTAGGGTTCGTTGTTTTGAGTAGTGTTGCTCTAATGCACCTACATGTGCTAATTGCAACCACTTAGCGTACTCGTCCTCTTCTACACAACAAGCCAAGATTCCTTGATCCGTGTGCTTGTACATACTTCCAGCCATGATGTGGTACTTTTGAGCTTTGACTACCTCCTTATCCTGTGTATTTACTATTGGATGATTAGGTCCATATGTAAGTATTGGCACTAAGGGCTTGGCCCATTGGGGCACCACTTCCAAATTGAACAAGTATGCATCAGGTAAGTCATCTGACACTCCTTGTGGGGCCTCTCCGGATGTGAGCCTAGAGAGATGGTCTGCTCTCAAATGAGTCCTACCTTTCCTCACCACAACCTCGAAGTCATACTCCATTAGTAAGAGAAACCATCTTACTAACCTTCCGGTGTTGCATGGTTTGTTTACCAGGTACAATAATGCTTGATGATCAGTAAAAAAACTTAAACTTATTTGCAAGCAAATAATGTCTGAATTTCTTAACTGCATATACCATGCCTAAGCCTTCTCTCTCAGTAGTGGTGTAATTTCGTTCAGCTGCATTCAATTGTCTACTGGCATAGGCAATTGGGAGATCCATATTACCTTCACCAGCAGGTTGTGCGAGTACACATCCAATAGCGTAATTGGATGCATCCACATGAACATGGAATGGCCTGTTCCATTCTGGTGTGGTCAAGATTGGTGCTAAACACAATCGCTTCTTCAGCTCATTGAAGGAGTTCTCACACTCATTAGTCCACTCAAAATTTGTCAAAAGTCCGTACATGGGCTTTGCAATGACAGCATACATGTGAATGAATCGGCGGTAGTAACCACAATGCCCCATGAAAGCTTGAACTTCTTTGACATTCCTTGGCCTAGGTAGTTCTGCTATGGCTCTCACTTTCTCTTCGTCAGTGGATATGCCGTTCTTGGACATTATGTGTCCTAGAATCTTGCCTTGCCTGACCATGAAAACACACTTTTCTGGGTTCAGGCAGACTTGATATTCTCTGCATTTATCAAAGATCTGTCTGAGTTCGGGTATATGGTTCTGTCTAATGTTGGAATGAGCGCAAAGATCATCAACATAGACTTCCAAATTCTTCCTCAAGGACTCTTTAAACACGTGACACATTAATCTTTGAAAGGTAGCCGGTGCATTGGTAAGCCCGAATGGCATTACCCGAAAGGCAAATATGCCCCACTCCGTGGCAAATGCCGTCTTATGCTGATCTTCTGGTGCAATGGCTACTTGATTGTAGCCAGAGAACCCATCCAGGAAGCTGTACACCTCCTTGCCTGCTACCCTTTCTAATAGATGCTCAGTGATAGGAAGCGGATGGCTATCTCTAATAGTGGCTGCATTAACCTTCTTCAAGTTAATGCATACTCGTAATTTGCCGTTCTTCTTGGGCACCACTACAATGGGGGATACCCATTCAGTGTGCTCAATTTCATAGATAAATCCGGCTTCCACCAAGCGGTCTATCTCTTCTTTGATCTTAGCAGCATAGTTATCATTATATGTGTATGGCTTTTGCTTAGAGGGTTTAGCATCTGAGGTCATGGGAATTGTGTGAGAGCATATGTCTGGGTCAACACCCTTCAAATCCTTGTAGCTCCAAGCGAATACATCTCTGTATTCTCTTAGCAAGGCTATCAATTCGTGCTCTTCGTCTTCCGTCAGGTCATGTCCTATGTAAGTACATCTCTCCTCTCCCTCTTCTAGGGCTACCACTATTTTTTTGGTGGTTTCTTTGTTATCATAGGCCGCTCCTGATTGTGCCTCCCGTTTAGGCATTCTTATCATGACCCTCCTATCATCTATCTCATATTTTTTAAAGTTTTCAGGGACCTCAAACAAAGATTCTTCCTCTTCTGGTGAGACTTCTCTCTTCTTTCGTTTCTTTCCTTCTTCCTTCGGGGTCACATGTGTGGCTAATCTTACATCATTTGTAAGCTCTCCATGCCTCTAGGGTTGAAATTCTACTTCATGGAAGTATTCTTCATCTGATGCAAAAGGTGGATCCATAATGATTGACTCTAGATCGGAGTCACTTGCATCCTCAAATGCATAAAGGCTAGGTTCGCATTCTTCTAGAACTGCCTCTCCCATGATTGGCTCTATGGAGAAGACTGAAATATCATAGCCATCCTCATCACAGTGGGGTGTCCATTGTTCCTCATTGATGGCTACATCCATGGTTGCTAGAATTTCTGCCCAGCCGTGGGGTTCAAATTCTTCGTCCGGAAAGACTACAGGTGCATAGGCTGGGTCTTGGATTGATCTATGGGTTTCTTTTGCACCTACCTCTCTGGCTTTCTCTCTCTTCTCTTCTTCTACTGCTACCTTACACATCCATAAGTGGGTGTCTTCATGCATCCACGAGGATCCGGATTCTATGGAATGCACAGACTCAGTCTCATCTTTGGCTCTATGGATGGGATTCCATTGAATAGGTGGTACATCTCTATGAGAGTAATCCTTAAGATTGACTTTGGTCGTAACACCTAAGTGCTGCAGGTACAAAGAATTGGTTCCCCAATCCTGTACCACTTGCAACTGTCGCATAAAAGGTCGTCCCAAGATCATCTCATAGGCATGAATTTGCTGAAGTCATATATGGCAAATGTGTGCTCAAACTCGACACCACAGGTGGTGAGAGTTATTCCTTCTAGCAATCCTAAGGGTCTCTCAATATGACCATCGGCCATCTGCAATTTCATTCTCATTGGCCTGAGTGCTGGCTTGCCCCAACGCTTCCATAGGGAAGTGGTGGCAATTGCAACTCCTGCACCTGAGTCCAAAATTGCCTTGGTGGTGTACTCCTGGTAGGTAATGGGAAGATAGGTGTTCCCTTCTTCACCTTCACACATATCTCCTACCTTATCCAAGGGTATCTCTGGCACTGTCCTATGTGATCCTACCTGGGAACGAGGTTTTGCTATCTCGGGCACTTGATTGGCTACATGTTTCCACACTTCTGGTCTAACCTTAAGCAGCTCTTCCAAAGTGAGATTGCACTGCACTTTGGTGTTCTTCACTACCTCTGTGTTCCTAGGTATGACTGAATCTTCGTTTCTTATCATGACTGTAGGTGCTCTCATACAGGTGGACTTAGCTTCCCATGGGCCTGTGAAATGGCGTAGTTCTTGTAAAGAATTAGACTCGAAGTCTAATCTTTCTTGAGATTGGGCACTCTCCTGCTCTCCATAAATGGAAGGAAGGTCTTGTGGGAATTGATCGTGTGTGTCATCCACCAGTTCAATGGGAGGAGGAACTTCACTCTCTTTAGCCCATTTCTCTTCTTGAATCTCTCGCAAGAATTCTGGTGTGTATTTATTCATAGAAGAAGAGGTGTCTGGCTCCGTAGAGTTAGGCACGTAGGCCTCAGGCACATAGGCTTTCTGGGTAGGAAGACCTGCTCTTACACTAGCCTTGTCATGGTGTTGAGGGGCGAGTTCCTTTTGTGATTGTGCCATTAGATTCTCTATTCTTTCTAGGGAGGGGGGGTTGTCTGGTTCAGTGGAATTGGGCACATAAGCTTTCGGTGGGGGATGGGTCATGTTTCTGCTTGCTTTATCTCTTTCTTGATTTTTTTCTTCCTTGGCAGATCTTGCAATTATGCCCTCTAACTTCTCTACAAGTCCATCCAAGTGTAATTGTGTCTTGGCTGAGCCCGAGTAATTGAAAAGGCGACTGGCTTCAAACATAGTCTGAGCCAATGCGACCATTTTCGCGCAAAGCTTGGTTCTTTCTATCTCTAGGTCAGCTCT
Organism: Ceratopteris richardii; assembly: GCA_020310875.1. Lineage (NCBI taxonomy): Eukaryota > Viridiplantae > Streptophyta > Polypodiopsida > Polypodiales > Pteridaceae > Ceratopteris > Ceratopteris richardii. The sequence goes on along the minus strand of CM035437.1, from coordinate 66,492,337 downwards.
AGGGTAGCACTTGTCATGATCCGTTACATTTGGCCCTTCTTGGATTCTGGCCTGATATGCTTTAAGCATCATGTCTATGTCTTCAGGAGTGGGATCGGCTAATACTGATCCTACTCGGGGTGGTGGGTGGGTTACGTGGGGTGTATTAGAGGGTGGAGGGATGGAGGGTGATGGGGATGGTAGCGGTGGGAATGTGTGAGAGTGCGGTTGAGAGGTGATCTCTATGATTTTTGCTTTGGTTTCTCTCAGGCTTTCTTCAAGTTCGCTCATCTTTTTTGCCCATTGCCTTTTCATTCTTTCACGACTATCCTTCCAGGCTCTAGTTCTCTTTTTGGTTATGCTCTCTGTTTCACTCACCTCGGGGCTCTTTTCCTGACCAACACCTTGGTTTGGTTGTAGTGCTTGGGCTCTTGTGATCACTTGCACAGGTGCAGTGGAAGTCACACTCCCTGTGGAGTCTACAACTAACCCAACAACATTGATAGGAGTGATTTTAGGCATGTTATTAGGGTTCTTTGGGCAATCTCGCAGGAGATGCTCTTTCCCGCAGTCTTGACAGAAACCCTGAATGGTTACTGGTTGAGGTTGTGTAGGGGCAGGCAGTGGACAATCACGTATAAGGTGATCTCCCTGACATCTGAAGCATGGTCCTCTAGGAAATGGGGGTCGTACCTGCCTAGGTTGAGGTCTAGAGTTGGGGTTTGTGTACATGACATTGGCATACTCAGGCTCCCCACTATTTTCACTTGGGTCCTCATAATAGTATGACTCGTTATGCTCGGGTGACTGCATGTAGTAAGCCTGTGGGCTATCAATATGTGTGGAGTCAAAACTATGGTCACTTGGATCACTGTCTGATAGCAATGGGGTGATTGGGACTATGGCTCTGTTCGGATTTTCTTCAGCAGATGCATATTTCACTGGGATCACATTGGTTGGAGCAGGGGGTTGCTGTACTAGGACTGGTTGAGGTCTCTGCTGCCCTTGATAAGGTGGCTGATAAGTTTGCTGTGGTCGGTTGTATTGTTGTGGTGGGTACTGATTCTGGTATCTACCCTGTTGTGGATATGGCTGAGGGTAATTTTGCCTAACAGTTTGTTTGTTATATGGGCAGTCTTGTGCAGTGTGGTTGGTGTACCTGCGCTCTATGGTGCAGTACTGGCTACTAGGATTCGCCTGGGGTTGGGCCATAATGGGACATACATTTGCCATATGGTCACCGCCACAAGTGTAACACCGCTTAACTGGGGCAAATCTCAGAATTTGTTTGCTAGAGACACCTAGTTTTTGAGCTACCTTCTCTGCAAGTTCCTCAATGGATGTGGATTGACGAGATGTGAGGCTACTAGAGCTATTAGAATCCTTATAGATTTTTGATAGTTCTAATTCCTCACCTAGATTGTCCTCAATGTCTATGCACATGCGCACGCACTCTTCTATCGTTCTGGGGTCCTTCAGATACACATATGACCTGAGCTTGGTGCTCAACAATCCATCTAAGAACAAGGCCACTTGTTTGGCTGGTGTGGGTAACTCCGGCATCGGGCATCTCTCCACGTATTGCCTAAACCTTCTTCCAGCTAGTCTGACCGTCTCTTGAGGTGTTTGTTTGAAGCTATGAATTAGTGAGGAAGTGTTGTGCCTGATTCCACTCTTAGAAAACTCAATGATAAATGCCTCTAAGAGCTGGTCTATGTTTCTGAAATGCCTCTCGTTTAGTGGTTGAAACCACGTAAGGGCAGTGTTCCTAAGGGTTAGACCAAAAGCATTATATTGTGTGAATAGGTCCTCTACCTGTTCAGCTTTCAATACTTGCCGAAATTCTGCCACATGGTCATAAGGGTCTCCCGTGCCATCAAAATAATTCTTCATGGACTTCACCAGTTGAGTTGGTCGCAGGGTCCTAGTGTGTTCTCTCGGCCTTGGCAAAGGAAAATCGTCAGTATTCCTTTGATTCCATGGGGTTCTATGTCTCTCAGGTTCCACTCTATTCCTTTCTGTTCCCGTTCTTTCCCTTCCCAGGGAGTTGGCAAAACTTACCTCAGGTTTGTCTCTACTTCTATCTCTTTGAGCTCCATGAGCTTGGGAGGTCCCAGCTCCTTGATGACCAAAGGACACATTAGACCTTGGTTGGGAAAAAACAAATTCACCCTTCCATGTGTAGGCATGTCTGCCATGCTCAGTGACCATGAAGATTCTCACTGATGCATTGTCTAGGTAGGTTACTTGGCCTGGGCTATCAGGGTCTTTAAACTCATAGATTATGAGGGCACTCACTTCCTGAGGTTGAGCAGATTTATATCTCCAAAAAGCCTCATCGGTTTCTCGGTTTAAAAGCAGATCTATGCTTTTATTATCCTGTGGAATCCACTCTGGAGTCATGATTCTGGTCAAGATAGATTTACCACGGGGGGTTCTTGGTTCTTTCTCTAAGTTCCCTTGCTCTATATCACCCATGTCGGTCTCAGCAATCACATTTCCAAACTCATCAGTTCTATCAGGAAGAGTGGTGACTACATATATAGTCCCCTCTTTATCTAGGTATGCTCCATTCTCAAACTTGACTACCGGGTGGTCTAATCCCTGGGGTTGATCGGGGTTCTTAATCTGGACCACCGATCTTCTCAGGCCATCTTCATAGATGCGAGCACCTAGACGATTAGTCCTGATGTATTCTAGTTGAGTCTTGTATGGTCCTTCTGGCTTTTCTAGATAAGCCAACCCTGAACTACCTACTGGTCTCTCCATGTGATAGGACATCTCAGAATCACTTGTTTCTGATCTGGGAGTGTATGGGTAATCACTCAACTGTTGGGCCCAAGACCTGGCAGTGTGATTGACACTAGCTTCAGAAGATCTGAGGCTTTGTCTGTCTCGGCCTAAGTGTATGCCTGATCTAAGGTTCATATGCCTGATTTATCTACCCCCTTGGACCTAAGCACACTCTCGTTGCAGGTTAATTTGCACCAATCACTTTGTTCTTTTGAGTTGAATATTATGTTTACGGTCTTGTCTGAAATCGCGTCGTCAGGAGTACTTAAGTGAATTTCCATACTTGATAAGTGATCGACTCCAGTTTACCTTTTGTCCCTTAGAGTTTTCGCACTTAAGACCTACTTAATTCTTGCACTTGGTTGATTAATACTCTTGGACTTGATTCGTGCCTAACGTTGCCCTAATTAATTACCACACCTAAGTCGTACTTAGCCTAGGCTAGGAATTGACAAAGGAGGGTTGAGAGATCTTCCAACCTCAATTAGCTGGTTGACCAGACTGCTACACAAGCCCAGGAAGCCTTCTCCCAAGCTTGGTACTCACCCTTGCTAGCTTGCTTTGGATTGCCTTGAGTGCACACAATGTTCCTGCAAAAGCTCACCAGTCAGTATAGCTCTATCACCACAAGTAATTGAAAGACACACATCAATATTTTCAGTCCCCCCTAGAGTAACTCACTGTACCCCCTCAATCTTAGGACCACCTAGTTCCACCTAAAGGTCAACTTTAAAAATACATGTTCTAAAACTCCGCGTATGATTCTTACAAAAACCAGTCGAGGTCCACGTAGGATTCTCAACGAGCTTTCCAACGAGACCAAAATCTCATCAATCGGAGTTCGTATGGTCAAGTTATGACCATTCAGGCACTAAAGTGTCAAAACAGGCTCTCAGGGTTCAGGAGATCCCTCTCTGGTTTCTAGGTCTTTTGCCCACTTCCAAGGTTCTAAAGTTATACCAAGGTGCCTAAAATTAAGCTCAACTACCCTTCAATTCACTCAAAAATAACCCTAAATTTTTCATGTGTTAAAGGCCGTGTATCGCGATAGGTCGGGTCGAGGTGTCGCGATAGGTGGGAGGTGTCGCGATGGGTCGAGGTGTCGCGATAGGTCGAAGTGTCGCGATAGGTGGGAAGTGTCGCGATAGATCGTGAGGTGTCGCGATAGGTCGTGAGGTGTCGCGATAGGTCGAAGTGTCGCGATAGCTCGTGAGGTGTCGCGATAGGTCGAAGTGTCGCGATAGGTCGTGAGGTGTCGCGATAGGTCGTGAGGTGTCGCGATAGGTCGTGAGGTGTCGCGATAGGTCGTGAGGTGTCGCGATAGGTCGTGAGGTGTCGCGATAGGTCGAAGTGTCACGATAGCTCGTGAGGTGTCACGATAGGTCGAAGTGTCGCGATAGCTCGTGAGGTGTCGCGATAGGTCGTGAGGTGTCGCGATACTCCCAAGTGTCGCGATAGGTCGTGAGGTGTCGCGATAGGTCGTGAGGTGTCGCGATAGGTCGAAGTGTCGCGATAGCTCATGAGGTGTCGCGATAGGTCGTGAGGTGTCGCGATACTCCCAAGTGTCGCGATAGGTCGTGAGGTGTCGCGATAGGTCGAAGTGTCGCGATAGCTCGTGAGGTGTCGCGATAGGTCGTGAGGTGTCGCGATACCTCGAGGTGTCGCGATAGCTCGGGATATGGTGAATTTTTTTGTTCTGTCTAGTGATCCTGGGAGCTCTAGGCCTGCGCAGTGTCGTGGTGCACTCAGAATCGTGATTGGGTGAAGTTTTCGGAGTGTCGCGATAGCTCGACCTCGACGCCTCGGGGACTGTGCAGACAGATTCCGTACCTGCTGAGCTTGCTGGAGATGATGATGGAGCTGCAACCTGTAAGAAACATGCAAAAACACACAAAACAAGAACACACACGCTCGCTCTCTCTCAAACTCGCACACAACAAATGAGGGGAATGACAAGGAAGAGGGAATATGTAGTGGAGAAGGAGGTGGAGGTGGAGATGGAGAAGGAGGTGAAGATGGAGATGGAGGTGAAAAAAAATCAGAATTTTACCGACTACTTACCATTCCAACGCGTCCTCTCTACGTCTTACCATCACACGCTCGTCCTCAAAGCTCGAATCCCCGGCAACGGCGCCAAAATTTGGTGTAGCTCAGTGATGAGTAGCACCTCCTTTAATGTCAATCCGGGAAGACGTGAGGATGGTATGAAGACCACGAGCAAGTGGAAGCACAAGTGCGTGAGTGAGAAGCACACAAGCATGCACACACATACACGCACACGCACGCACACGGCAAGAACAAAGAGAGTAAGACAATGGAATCACTTCTATTGCAACAAAGTTCTCATACAAGCTCAAACTACAAGAAGCTACCTCAAAAATGAGCTCTCTAGCTCTATTTATAGTTTTTGACTAGCTTTGGCCCTGTCCAAACCTAGTGTCCGGCCTAGTTACAAATTAGGTTCCAGGGCTTATTTGAGGGCTCAAACGAGGTCTAAAAACTACGAAAATTGGTAGGCAACTACTTCTAAGGCTCCTCAAGCTCGAGGACTCCTCGGCTTGTACAAAAGGGAGCTACAAAAAGGTGAAAATGGTATTTATAGGGGTTTTTAGTGATGAGAATCACTTTTAAATGGTGTAAGGGTTTTGAAAAAAATAAAGGGTTGCCTTAGTGCTAGATCTGCTTGTATGCTCGTACTTGCCTCTTCTCGTATACTGCCAATAGTGGTTCACATGGTTTCTTCTCCAGTGACACATTTTTTATGTGAGTTATGCATATGGATATGCAGGTGTGATCCTATTGAGGATAGAGTATTGTTCCAGTCTCTTGTTACATTGCTAGTCTTGGATTGCCAGCATGGTGTCTTCTCGATTTGATGGCACTGACTTTTCGACATGGAAAGCTCAGATGTGGCATACTTTGGTTCGTGCAGGGTTACACATGTATGTGCATAGAGATGCACAGAGGCCTCGTGACATGCCCGGCCATGTATGGATGGATATGGACACATTGGCCAGCTCCACTATCCGATTACAGCTTGTGGATTCTATATATGAGTCTGTTATGTATGAGGAGACGAGTAGTGCATTATGGTAGAGACTACATGATATGTATGCGAGTCCATTGACTCATGTGAGACATAGATCACATCGACGACTTTGATGTTGGTTGTGGTCATGAGGGCCATATTCGACGACGTTGCTTCAGGCGAACGCGACGACGACATCAGAGATATGCACGTGATGCAGGTCAGGTAATGATTTCAGGAGATTCTATGGCAGTTGATTATGCTAGTGATGGTGATATCACTTTCTCCTATGGTTCATCTCAGGATTCCTCTTGTTCATTGGATAGCACACATATGGTTTGGTTGCTTGATGCATTATCCAGTTTTCATGTTACTCCACATCGTGAGTGGTTTTGTCGATTCTCAGGTGAGAGTCGTGGATGTGTGCACATGCCTGATGGTACGGCATATGACATTGAGAGTGCAGGAGATATATGCCTTATGCTACCTAGTGGAGCATCACTTATGCTCAGACATGTACGCTATGTGCCTTCATTCCCTACGAGCTTGATTTCAGTTAGCCAATTACAGGAGAGCACATGCTATGCATTCCTTGGTGAGCATCATTTTCAGTTGCAGTTGGGACAGCTTATGCTTGTCAGAGGTGCGAGGATTGGGCACATGTATCCACTGCAGGTACTTCATGTGAGAGACAGTCTCGTCTCAGTGGGAGTTCAGCCTTATGTGCGATGTGAGACTCTTCATGTCTCATTTTATCTACCTACAAATAGGTCTATTGACATTCATGATGCACATGTATGGCAGGATTCAGATGCTCAGATGGATGCACATGTAGAGCATCTTTTGGATGCTTTGTGTGCATCTGTGAGTTGGAGGCTAGTCTAAGCCCACTCACAAGTCTCTTTGAGTCTCATGCCTACTCTAAGGCAAGTGTGATGTACAACGGTCTACTCTAAGTCCTCCTCTCATGTCGATTTATCTTGGTGTTGTACAAGTGCAGGGCTACTCTAAGACCCCCCCCCCTCCCCAAGAATTTTAAGTTTGGTGTCTAGTTGTTCATTTCAAGCTTTGCAATTATTTCGAAGCGATATTTTTGGCAAGTATCTTTGATAGTGTTTCTAAACACTTTATCCTAAAAGCTTTGTAATGACCAAAAGTGAAGGTAGCTCATCATCTATGGCTAACTTCTTATCCTCTTTCACCCCTATTTTTATGCCTAAGGATGAACGCCTCAATGGATAAAATTACACTCTATGGAAAGATGTCATGCGTGCCTATCTCTACACAAATCTTCTCCATGAGGTAGTAGACGGGTCTGACCCCGAACCCAATAGGGATACCAACTTAGACAATTGGCATGTGTGGAATGTCAAGGACAAAAGAGCTTTAGGTCAGCTGTTACTTGCTTGTGACGAACTAACAAAAGGACATATCATGGCCTGCAAGACGTCCAAGGATGCTTGGGATACATTAGCCGCTTTATTTGAAGACAAAACCCCTTTGAAAATATATGCATTAGAGGCCGAGTTTCATAATTTGACAATTAGGCCACACAACACAATTACCAAGGTCATAGCCCAATTTGAGGACTACCAGCGTAAATTAGCACTATGTGGTAGGCAGATCTCTAGTGAAGACATGGCCATTAGACTTCTTACTATTGCTCCTTCACGACTCGTGAGCAAAATCGACTTCCTCCTAGGAATCCGCCATGAAGGCCAAAGGCCCATTCAATAAGGGCAAAACCACAAGTCATCACACTAGCAATGGATCTAAGCAAGGATCACATAATTCATCGATGAAGTTCACTTGTAATTTCTGTGGAAAATCAAGACACTTAGAAAAGTTTTGCTATAAAAAGAAACAATCATCGAAGGCTTCTACATCTAGGCAAGCATCCAAAGGATCCCAACATAGATCCCACTGCTCGAGTGAGGAACTCTTCATCTCCATAGAAGCCAATGCACTAGTTACTTCTAGCTCCCCGTATGAGTAGATCTTTGATAGCGGAGCTACCTCCCATATGTGCAAAGACAAGGACTCCTTTCAAGAACTCAAAGAACACACGGGAGAAGTCTATCTTGACAACAACAAAAGTTTACCCATCGAAGGAAAAGGGAAAGTTCAAATTACCAACCATCAGGGGGAATGCAAGTCTTTATCCAATGTTCTTTTTGTTCCACATTTATGTATGAATCTACTTTCCATCAAGGCCATTACAGATCAGGACAAACAAGTATGGTTTGATAACACCTCAAATAAGGTAGTTGATCCCCATACAAAGAATGTCATTGCTCAAGGTATTGAAGAAAAGGGCCTCTACAAACTATCTTGCTTTGTATCCAAAGAATCAATCTCGAGTTTGTGGCACCAAAGATTTGGCCGCACTTCTTACTTATCAAAAATCTCCTCATCCTAACTTGTGAAGGGATTGCCAAAGATCGGGCAACTTACTGATGTCTGTCAAGCTTGCACCCAAGGCAAGCAACATAGGGCCCCAGTTCCCAAGGAAGCTTCAACACGAGCAAGGAACCCTCTAGCCCTTATCCACATGGACTTATGTGGACCCATGAACACCCCATCCCTGAGTGGATCTCTCTACTTTTATCTTCTAGTAGATGACCACTCTCGCTATATTTGGCTGTACTTTTTGAAGTCAAATGGAGACACATTCTCTAAGTTTCAAACTTGGATCAAGGAAGTTGAGAATGAAGCTTCAACTAAAGTTAAAACCATCAGATCAGATGGAGGTGGTGAGTTTATCAATCATGACTTTGATAACTTTCTCAACCAAAAAGGGATCAAAAGACAAGTCACTCAGCCTCATACTCCATCCTAGAATGGAGTAGCTGAAAGAAAGATACGCAGTGTGATGGAAATGGCAAGAACTATGCTTCATCACAAGGATCTACCGTACAAGTTCTGGGCAGAAGCTATGCATATTGTCGTTCACATTCTTAATCGAGGATTTACAAGTGCATTACACAACAAAACACCCTTCGAAGCATACTATGGAAGAAAACCAAATGTGAATTACTTTCGAGTCTTTGGTAGTGAAGCTTTTGTCCATGTACCAAAAGAAGATAGAAACAAGTTACAATCAAAGTCCAAGAAACACATATTCATAGGGTACAGTGACCAATCAAAGGCATACCATCTATATGATATGGAAAACCACTCCATCACCATTTCAAAGGATGTGATCTTCAATGAAGCTTCCTCATCTGATCTCAAAGACTTATTGACAAGAGACAGCGAGAACAAAGTCATTATGTCAATTATGCCTTAATGCATCATATTCAACAAATCCCAGAACCATCTAATTACAAAGAAGCTCAAGGACAACCTGAGTGGGAAAAAGCTATGCAAGTAGAAATGGATGCAATCGAGAAAAACAAAACTTGGACTCTTGTACCTAAGCCCACAAACCATCAAGTCATAGGAGTTAAGTGGCTTTATAAAGTTAAGTACAAGTCAGATGGCACATTAGACAAGTACAAAGCAAGGTTGGTAGCTAAGGGATACAAGCAACAACATGGCATTGACTATGAAGAAACCTTTGCTCCTACTGCAAGATTCACAACCATCAAAATCATCCTATCACTAAGTGCTCACTTTAAGTGGCCCATTTATCAGCTGGACGTCAAAAGTGCATTCCTCAATGGAGATCTTCAAGAAGAAGTATATGTTGAACAACCTGAAGGCGTCAAGATCAAAGGCAAAGAAGATCAAGTCTACAAACTTCACAAGGCACTTTACGGACTTAAGCAAGCTCCCAGGGCCTGGTATGAAAAGATTCACAAGTTCTTTGAAGACAAGGGATTTCCCAGAAGCAATGTTGATGATAATCTCTATATCTATCAAAAGGATTCTTTAGTAGCCATCATCATTCTCTATGTAGATGACTTGATCTTGACAGGCTCAGATGACGAACGCACCCAGTTTATCATCACACAACTTCATCTTGAGTACTCTATGACAGATCTTGGATTACTGCACTACTTCTTGGGTATGGAAGTTTGGCAAACAAAGGAAGGTATATTCCTATCACAAAAGAAGTACTGCTCTGATCTACTTTCCAGATATAACATGGAACAGTGTCGCTCAGTTTCTATACCACTTGATCCAAACATCAAGCTTACACTAGAGGACTCATTATCACTTGTGGATGTGCATACCTATCGACAACTTGTTGGCTCATTACTCTATCTTGCCAACACTAGACTAGATATTGCTTATGCAGTTGGTATACTCAGTCAGTTTGCACATTAGCCTCGTTAGACTCATTGGGATGCTACTCAGAGACTACTTCGATACCTTTCCCTCACCCGACATCATGATCTTTGGTATAGAGGGGGCATCGAACTCGCCGAATATTCAGATTCTGATTAGGCTAGTGATCTTGATTCTCGACGGTCTACTTCTGGGTACATATTCTTGCTTGGGCAAGTAAGAAGCAGCCTACAGTTGCTCTATCATCTACCAAGGCCGAGTACCGAGCATCCAGCTTTGCAGCATGTGAGGCCATCCGGCTTCGATGTTTATTATCTGGCATTGGTGTTTTGCAGGATACTCCGACATGTCTTCACACGAACAACCAGTCAGCCTTGGCCATCGCCAAGAATCTAGTGTTCCACGCTCGGAGGAAGCACATCGAGATCCAGTACCACTTCATCCGCGAGAAGCTCATATCTCAGGAGATTACTCTGGAGCAGTGTACCTCTCAAGAGAACCTGGCAGACATGTTCACGATGGCCCTACCTCCAGTTCCACTTCAGCGCTTGGTAGACCTCTGTAGCATTCAACCGCTCCAAAATGGAGTTGCAGAGGGGGTGTTGACGATATGATTGCTCCTACTTTATCTACATTTGTATCCGCATGAGTGCATCTCCATTTTGTATCCAAGAGGCACTCCATTTCTCGTCTATTTCCATTTTATATTGTATTTCCTTTGTATTTGGCTACCTTGCCATGTGCTTCTACCAGTTGTATTCATTCTCCTTTCAGGAGACTTATCCCACATATGATGTACTTTTGAGAGCCCCTCCCAAGTCTATATAAGGAGGGCCTCTCCCCTCATTTGTACTTGGTTAGAAGCTTAAGGAGCCTACTCCATGCTCTTGGCAAGCTCATTTTTAATCCACATGAGTTTACCCATTTCATGGTCTACTCATTTTGTGTCTCACACATTCTTTGTTTTGTGAGAGTACTTTACTTTTCATTTTGCTTTTGCGTGCGTACTCTCTACATATGGTTCATGATTTCAGCAATGGTGATGCTATCATGATGTCCGGTACATTATGGAATGGTTTGTATCGCATGGATACATACAAGAGGGCTGCCTCGAATGCCTTGGTTGCTCATACTTCTTCCATGGCTGAAATGGAGCTTTGGCATGCTCATTTTGGTCACTTGAACTTCAATAGTTTGCTTTACTTGCAAAAGAAGGACATGGTTATTGTTTTGCCTACACTTGAGTCCATAGAAAAGCATGCATGTGAAGGTTGCATTCTTGGAAAAATGCATCGTGCTTCTTTTCCAAAAGATATTTTGTTACCTTCATTGATGATGCTACTTGCCATACATGGGTGTATCCTATGAAAGCAAAGAATGAGGTATTTTCTTGCTTCAAAGCATTTTTAGCTATGGCTGAAAATTTTTGACTCTACACATGGATCATGGTGGTGAATACATGTCACATGAGTTTAATGCTTTTCTTTGTGAAAGAGGTATTTCACACCAATGTACGGTGCCATATACACCTCAAAAAAATGGTGTTGCTGAGCGTAAAAATAGAACTCTTCTTGAAATGGCATGATGTATGGTTAAAGGAAAGCATCTTCCTGATAAGTTTTGGATGGAAGCGGTCATGTGTGAAAATTATGTGTTGAATAACTACCCTAAAAAAGCATTGAGAGTCATCAGTCCTTATGAGGCTTGGAATGGTCATAAGCCTATGGTTAGTCATATGCATGTGTTTAGTTGTTTGGCATATGCTCTTGTGCCATCACAATGTCACAAACTTGATGACAAGGCAAAGAAATGTATATTTGTTGGTTATACTGCTGAAAGTAAGGGATATCGTTTGTACCATCCATTGACAAACACAATTATTGTGAGTCGAGATATGGTATTTGCTGAAAATTCAATTTTCCCTCTACTTGAATGCAAAAAACAACCAATAGTTAGCTCACAAGATGTGTTCGATACACTCATGTCTTTGTTCCAAAATGGTGTGCTTGACTATGGCCATGTAGATCAGCCAACTGAGGTTCAAAGGGCTAAAAATTTCCAGCCAAATAGGGCTGAAAATGTAGAGAATTTCTAGCCAAACATGGCTGAAAAATTTCAGCCAAAAATTATCAAATCTGCTGGAAATTTCCAGCCACATGGTTGAACATTTGCATCAAAATATGGCTGAAAATGAGCATGAAATTTAGCCCACGCATGATGTACATATTGAAGATGTTTTACATAATGAATGCATGTCTATCAAGAGTGCACAAACTATGCCAAAGTGGCTGAAACAAACTTTGTAGGACAGCAAATTGAGTGCACCTTTACTTGGTAGAACAAGATCAAGCTCTCACCATGCATCAAGTAATTTTGTGGATTATTCTCTTATTGCTACAACATGTAATAAAGAGCCACTTTCTTTTGAAGATGCATGTGATGATCCACAATAGATGAGTGCTATGCAATCAGAAATGGATTCCATACATAGGAATGGTACTTGGGAGTGTTGATATATTTAGGTAGTGATGTGTGTGAACACACTAGGACCGTCGGAGTACTTTTTTCCCTCTTTAGGAGGTTTTTTCCCCCCGGCTTGTATATATGCCTATTGCCCTAATGGGCTACTTATCTTTGTACATTCTCTAAGCTTCTTCTTCTTCCTTGTGCTGTTCGCGTGCTTTCGTAGACGTCTAACTCCAACAATTGGTATCAGAGCAGGTCGTCGCTTCATCTAGTGCACCATCGACACTCCTCCGTTTGCAGTCTCAGAATCGCACGAATTTTGGTGAGCATACTCATGTTTTCGAGATCAAAACAGCTTCGCAATGTGGTGCCGAAATTGCGATCTGAGCTCGTTTCGGCCTTCGAACGCACTATCACAGTGCTTGTGTAGGCTATTTCATCTTTTTGTGCCAAAGGTATATACCAGTTTCTGTTCGCCAGTATAAGCGTCTCGAAGTCTGCTACAGGTCTAGCACAATTTGTCTGGGCAGTTCTTTTCAACTTTTTGAGATACAATCAATTTTCTGCATCAAGGAATTTTAGTCACTCTCCATGGCTGAAAGCACTGATGTATTTCGTATGTTGGCTGTTGAGGATAAGTTGGATGGTACCAACTACCCGTTATGGGCTTATATGATGCAACATGTGTTGGTTGCAAAAGGATTGTGGAACATTGTGCAGGGTGTCAAAAAACGTCCTATCACACCTGCAACGGTTACAACTGCAGGTATTGAAGCTGATGCAGAAGGTGTCGAAGATGGTGATATTCTGCATATTCCTATTCGTGATGCGGTTTCTACTGCACCTACTGTAGAGCAGATTTGTTGGGATGGCAGAGATGCCCAGGCACATGCACTGATAGCTTTTTCTATCAAACGTGCCATTATTCCTCATATTCGCTCTTGAAAAACAGCTAAGGATGCTTGGGATACACTTACCACATTGTACCAAGCTAGGAATGAGGCTCGTGTTGCTTACCTCCAAAAACAATTGGAGAGTGAGCACACGAATGAAAGTGATTCTATGGACAGTTTCCTAACAAAGATCAAAGACTTGAAGGAACAGTTGATTTTTGCTGATGAGGTTATACCAGATAGCTCACTTGTGCAGACCGTTCTGAATGGTCTTCCTGATTCATATCGGAGTTTTGCTTCTACTCTTCGGTTGATGATGAAAGGCAATCCAAATGCCTTGTCATTTTGAGGAGTTAGTCTCTGTTCTATTGCAGGAAGAACAGAACAGGTCCATTATGCGTGTTGCAGATCAAGCTTTCCTGGCTAGTCAGAAGGGCAAAGGAAAATGGAGCTCTTCTACTAGTAAGTAGAAATCTGCAAATGTTGCACATTCGAAGAACCAAGACAAAGATGAGAAAAAATCACAAAAGCAGAAATTGTTTTGTAAGTACTTTAAAGGGAATGATCATATCATAAAGAATTGTCCAAAACTGGCTACTAAAGAGGCAAAGAAGAAAGAGGCTGGAATGGTTGTTGCAGAGGCCTCTACACCAAAAACGGAGTCTGCGAATCTTGTGCAAGAAAAAGAATGGGCATTTACTACTGTTTGCAGTTTTGACCCATCTTCTCATGAGCAGTGCATGTCTGTAGTAGACTCAGATGTTTGGTACTTTGACAGTGGGGCGACCAAACATATTACCTTGCAGCACAGTTTCTTCTCTTCACTCGAGCCTGCCCCTACAGGGAATAATTTGTTACATGTGCCAACAACTCCTCTTATCCTGTTATGGGAGTTGGTAAGATCATTTTGACTACTGTTGATGGTAGTTCTTTCACTTTGTCAGATGCTTTATTTATGCCAGGGATCAAGAAGAACTTGTTATCAGTTTCTACATTAGCCAAGATTGGCTTGGTTGTGAAATTTGTTGATGACAGGTGTACAGTTCATGATCTGTCAAATGGCGATGTGATTATTGCTTCTGGCATTTTATGTCGTGGGTTGTATAAGCTCATAGACTATGAAAGATCTATAAATGATTTGGCATGTGAAGTAAATGATTCTCAGGCTATGTCAGATGCAAAGCTTTGGCATGCACGCTTTGGTCATCTGTACCTGCAGACATCTGAAATGGTGTCCTCTTTGCCCAAACTTGAGGCACCTGGAAAATATGTTTGTGAAGGCTATATTTTGGGCAAAATGCAACATTCATCGTTTCCAAAAGATGGTTCAGTTCGGGCTACTCAGAAATTGTAGCTTGTACATAGTGATGTCTATGGTCCTATGCAGACACCTTCTTTTGGGAATTATCTTTACTTCGTGACTTTCATCGATGATTTTTCCAGGCATGCATGGGTATATCCATTGAAGGCAAAGTCCGAAGTGTTCATGTGCTTCAAACAGTTTTTGGATTTGGTTGAAAATCTGTCAGCATGTAAAATGGGCACCCTCCGTTTTGATCGAGGGGGGGAATATATGTCTTCTTATTTTAATGCATTTCTGGCTGAATGCGGGATAAAACACCAGTGTATAGTGTTGTATACACCTCAGTAGAATGGAGTTGTTGAATGAAAGAACAGGTCACTCATGGAGATGGCGAGGTGTATTGTCAAGAGTCAGGCTTTCCCACATAGTTTCTGGCTTGAGCTTGTCATGTGTGCAGCATATGTACAGAACAGGTGTCCCACTAAAGCGCTGCAGTCTATCACTCCATATGAGGCTTGGCATGATCGCAAGCCATCTGTTGCTCATCTGCATGTTTTTGGTTGTTTGGCATATGCATTAGTGCCTGAACAACATCGCAGAAAATTGGATGATAAAGCAATAAAATGTATTTTTGTTGGGTACAGTTATGAAAGTAAAGGCTATCGTCTGTATCATCCACAGACTAAACGCATTCTGGTTAGCCGTGATGTTGTTTTTGTGGAAGATGCTATTCAGCCATTGCTTCCATGTACTAAGGATACATCTGTTAGCTCCAAAGACATGTATCATACTTTTCTGCCTCTTTTTACAAGTGGGCAGTCTAGTGTTGGTCCCAATGAGGCAACTTCTTAGCCTTTGTAGGTTTCATGTGATGATGGAGATCATTCCATTTCTGATGCAGATTTACATGATGCACTAGTTGATGAGAGAGTTGATATTGAGTAGGCAAAACCTATGCCAAAATGGCTGGTGCAAACTTTGCGTGACAGCAAATTAGATGCACCTCTATCATATCGTACTCGTTCAGGCTCTCATAGTGCCTCTTTTGCATCAAATTTCTATGTTATGGCTGCATCTAGTCTCTGTGATGAGAATGAGCCTGTTTTGTTTGATGAAGAACAAAACTCAAAAAATTGGATGGCTGCTATGCAATCTGAATATG
Organism: Ceratopteris richardii; assembly: GCA_020310875.1. Taxonomy (NCBI): domain Eukaryota; kingdom Viridiplantae; phylum Streptophyta; class Polypodiopsida; order Polypodiales; family Pteridaceae; genus Ceratopteris; species Ceratopteris richardii. The sequence continues at coordinate 66,476,480 of CM035437.1, read as the reverse complement.
ATGCTATAATGAAGAATGGTACTTGGTCTTTATGTGACTTACCTCCTAACAAGAAGGCCATTGGCACTAAGTGGGTATACAAGCTGAAGCGTAAACTAGATGGTACAGTTGACAGGTATAAGACTAGGCTTGTTGCAAAGGGTTATGCACAGGAAAGAGGCATTGATTTTGATGAGACCTTTGCACCTACATGTTGTATGAATATTGTTCGGAGCATTTGTGCACTTGCAGCTCATCATGGTTGGAATGTACATGAGTTGGACATTAAAACAACATTTCTGAATGGTGACTTGCATGAAGAAGTGTATGTTTTTCAGCCCCGTGGCTTTGTGCAGAAAGGGCATGAAAACAAAGTGTGCAGGTTAAACAAGGCATTATATGGTTTAAAGCAAGCACCACGTGCTTGGTATGAGAAGATACATGCCTATCTGATTGCACATGGTTTTGAGAACAGTCCAACTGAAAGCACCTTATATGTTAAGCATGTTAATGATGTGCTTCTGATCATTGTTGTCTATGTTGACAACGTGCTGCTCACTGGTCATATTGAGAAGCATATTGCTGATTTTAAGGCTGATTTGTATGCCTCATTTGAGATGCCTGATTTGGGGCATTTGCATCACTATTTGGGCATTCAGTTTATGTAAGTTGATGGTGGAATGGCATTGTGTCAAACGAAATATATTGACACATTATTGCAGTGTTTTGGCCTTGAAGACTGTAAGCCTATTGCCACTCCTATGGAGACAAGTTTACGATTCAGTCTTCATGATGCTGGAGATGCATTTGATGTTGTTATCTATCAGTAGGCTATTGGATGCTTGATTTACTTATGCATTACTTGGCCAGATATTCAGTTTGTTGTCTCACAGATGAGCAGGTCTATGCATTGCCCAGGAGTCAAGCATTGGCAGACAGTTAAGCACATCTTTTGCTACTTGAGTGGTACTCGGCTACTTGGGTTGTGTTATCCCAAGGGGGGATCACTACCACCAGATTTGCATGCTTTTTCTGACTCTGATTGGGTTGGTTGCTATGACACTCCTGTGTCCACTAGTGGCTTTTGCTTCATGCGTGGTAGCTCATGTATATCTTGGTTGAGCAAGAAGCAGCCTACTGTGGCCACTTCCAGTTGTGAGGCTGAGTATACGGCAGCTTTCACAGCTACTGTTGAGTGTGTGTGGCTCAGACGCCTTATGGCTGATTTGGGTGTTGGTCAGACTTCTGCCACCACCATCTTCACTGATAGTCAGAGCGCATTGGAAAAGTTGTGAGGAACCCTGTGTTCCATGCTCGCACTAAGCACATTGAGGTGCATTATCACTATGTCAGGGAGAGGTTCTCTGCTGGGGAGATTAGCTTGGCATATGTGCCCACATAGGAGAACATTACAGACCTTTTCACGAAGGCTCTGCCTAGGGAGAAGTTTGAAGCTTTCCGCAAAGCTTTGGGCTTACTTCCTTTTGTGAAGTGATTTCCACATAGCTTGGAACTTCCTTATACATGAGTGCCAGCTCCTTGTTCACCGCATCAGTCCTAGGGGGGATTTGTTGATATATTTAGGTAGTGATGTATGTGAACACACTAGGACCACCGGGGCACTTTTTTTCCTCTTTAGGAGGTTTTTTTCCCGTGGCTTGTATATATGCCTATTGCCCTAATGGGCTACTTATCTTTGTACATTCTCTAGTAATACATTCAGTATTGTGTGTTGTGCTCCAAGCTTCTTCTTCTTCCTTGTGCTGTTCGTGTGCTTTCGGAGACGTCTAACTCCAACAGGGAGTTATGTGAATTTCCAAAAGGAAAGAATGCCATTGGTACAAAGTGGGTTTATAAGATTAAGATAGACCTCGACATTTCATCCAACTCATCCCAATCATCTTCATCCATGCCAGCAAGCTTCTTTGAGAGTCCATTTACTGGCTTCCATTGCCTCCTCTGGATCAACACATCTTTAATATGATTCTTCCATAGAGCAAAGTTTGTGCCATCAAATTTTTCGAATCTCAAAATGGTCTTTGCCCTGCAATTCTTAGCTCCTCCTTCGAACACTACAACTAGACCCTGATCCACTAGAAGTGCCTGAGACCTCTGATGCCATGATGATAGAGAGATGAATAGAATGATAATGGAGCTATAATAGTCCAAACACCACTAAGACTAAAAAAAGGGATGATGAAGTGTCAAATTTTGGGAAAATTTTCAATAGATTCTTCCCAAAAAAATGAATTAATGAATAGTAAATGGCCAACCAAAAAGATTATGTGAGAATAAATGTGTTCACACCAATAAGTGTATCAAGGAGTAAATTGACCACTGTATAGTTGATAAAACTAAAAAATCGAGAAAACTTTTGCCAAAGTATCCTTTATAAAATGAGCATATGACCAGTGTCAAAATATCATAAAATTGCAAGTATTGACATGTTAACCTACATAGTGAATCACTGAGTGGAATGGGTGATTCCTATTAGGTGATTGACTCAAGATTGACTCAGATCCCATATTAACAATGCCTAATTGGAATCACCCATTCCACATTCATGTCGAACATTCCACTCATTGATTGGTATTGTGAGACTTGGTGATTCTTACCAATGTGAAGTTGTTGGAATTGGAGATGTGGTTGTGTTGTTTATTGATGGTTCAAAATTTTACTATGCATAATGTATGCCATGTACCTCAATTATCACATAGTTTGATGCCAGTTGGTCAAATTGATGACCTTGGTTACAAGGTTGTTTTCTATGCTCATTCCTTTCACATATCAAAGGGCGATATGGTTATTGCAAAAGGAAACAAAGTTGTCTCACTTTATCCATTATTTGTATCATAGAAAGAACACTTGTTAGCTGTTGTTAAATAGCCTATGGCTTGTATTTGGCATGGCCATTTGGGCCATATACCTCATAGTGGAATGGAAAATCTCTCTCATTCTGGATTTTTACGTGTGTTATCTTTCTCTGATTTTTCATTTTGTGAGCATTATGAATATGGGAAGAAAACTAAGAATGTGCATAAAATGCACATTGACTCTTCAATTCTGCCTTTAGATCTCATTCATACAGATGTGTGTGGTCCTATGCGCATGAGGTCATTAGGTTGTTCTCTTTACTTTGTTACTTTCATAGATGATGCTACTAGAAAAGTCTGGGTATATCCTATCAAATCAAAGGATAAGGTATACTCTACCTTCAGAAAATGGCTTGCTTCAATTGAGACTGCAAAAGGAACTAAGCTCAAAGCTTTACATTCAGATAATGGGGGTGGGTATACCTCACATGAATTCAGCCTTTTCTGTCAATCCAAAGGAACTCGTAGAGAGTTTACAACTCCTTGTACCCCAATACAGAATGGTGTAGTTGAAAAGATGAATAGAACTATTCACGATAGATTAGTTTATATGCTACATCATGCAAACCTTTCACAAGGCTTTTGGGCAAAAGCAATATTGAGTGTAGTTCACGTGATTAACCATTCACCTAGTACTGCCAAAGGTTTGAAAGTGGCACAAGAGTTATGGATAGGAAGCATATGTTCATATACCCAAGAATCTTAGACAAAAGTTGGACCATAAGTCAAAGAAATGCATTTTTCTTGGATATGGTCGAGAAGGAAAATTTGGATATCGCTTATGGGATCCCGAAACATGGTCAGTGATCGAAAGTAGTGATGTCATTTTCAATGAGTCTAAGATGCACAAACAACCCATTAAGAGGTTGAAGTGAGAAGAGTGGTCTTTGAGGATACTAGTCCCCCAATTAGTATGCAGAAAAATGTTGCACATAAGGATGTTCAAGAGAATGTTGGATCACATCAATCTGCAAATGTTCATGTTCAACAACCATTGAGATGCTCTACACGTGTCTCACATCCACCTGATAGATATGTTCTAGGTTTGGATTTGGTTATGCTAACAGATGTTGGTGAGCCTTCTTGCTACAAAGAGGCCATGCAGACAAAGGATCATGTCAAGTGGGAGCATGCCATGAAGAGTGAGTTCGATTCTATTCACAAGAACGGTACTTGGGATTTAGTACCTTTTCCAAAGGGCAAGAAATCTTTACCATGTATATAATGGGTATATAAGCTAAAATTCACACCAAAAAGTGCTTCTCCAAAGTATAAAGCATGAATTGCTGCAAAGGGTTTTAAGCAACAACATGGTGTTGATTTCGAGGAAATCTTTTCTCTAGTGGTCAAGATGAATACCCTTCAAATGTTGCTTGGATTTGTTGCAATGGACTTAGAGCTAATCCAAATGGATGTGAAAACTACTTTCTTGCATGGAGATCTTACAGATGAGATCTATATGGAACAACTAGAGGGTTATGTAGTCCTTGCAAAGAAAGTCTAGTTTGTAAGTTGAAGAAGAGCTTACATACACTTAAACAGTCCCCTAGACAATGGTACCAAAGGTTTGATGCTTTTATGAAGTCTCAAGACTATTCTCAAAGCAATGAGGATCATTGTCTCTACACAAAGAGATGCTCATATGGCAACTTGATATGCTTAATATATTATGTCACTGATATGTTGATTGCTGGGAAGTCTTCTTATGACTTGTGAATCACTTTGGTCTTTCTCTCTGAACTGAGCATTGGTGTAGGTGCAAGTTTCCTTGATCTCAGAGTCCCAAGTTTTATTTTGTAGCCAACCTGAGGGTATTTTCTCTATAGGCAATTACATCTTTTTCTCGTCATTCACTAGTGGTACATTGTGCTTGTGCTCTCCTGGAGTCGGGTTCTTGTTATTGTTGGGGTTATTCCTTTGGGAGCCTCTTAGTCCCATGAACTTTACTTGGGAGCCTTTTCCATTGTCTATCTGACTGATTTCGCCAATGAAGTGCACCCCATTTGAGCATGATGGGGACCTCACTCCATTTGTAGTTGCTTCAGCATGTCCTGATTGTGTACCCACATAAAGTTACACCCCCAATCATGGATCACCTTAGTGTATCTAAGCCAAGGTCATCCCAAAAGTGAGGGAAATCTTTTGGATGAGTGAGGCAGTCATAATACAACGAAGTCCAAGGTGAAATCAAACCCTTGCATTACTAGTACCACTATCTCAACTATTTTGACACGCTTTACCTTACTCTGGTCTTCCATAATTACCATGAAATATGCTTCCCGATATGGTTGGAGTCCTAACTTTTGCATTGTTGACTTATGCATTAGATCAATACCTGATTTGCCATCTATGATGTCTCTTGTAATATCTTGCCCGACTATCTTCATTGCTACCCGAGGGTTGTAATGGTCGGTCAGCAGGGCTTGCATTATGAAACAATTACCAAGACTACTACCCACAAATATTGGTGCTCCCAATGAAGCTATGATGCTAAGCATCTCACTCCTGAACCAAGCATCTATCTTCAATAGTTCATACAAACTCACATGTTGGTATGTACTCTTCAAGATGTGGCTTATCAAGAAAGAGCCATAGGTATACTTACTGCAAACTTCGAGGTCACATCCTCCACATCTTGTTGGGCTGTTTGGATGGCATCTTCTATTGTTCCCTCCCGACCTTGCTCTTCTTCTTATTTCTTCCTGGAATCTATGGCTTGGTCAAAGATCAGAGTTTCTTGCTTTTAGGCTCCTAGATGGGGAACTTCTTGTTTCTTTCTTTTTCGTCTGGGAGTTTCTTGCTTTATACTAGATCCCTTGTCGCTTCCTAGCTCTTCACGTTTCTGCCAACATATCAGAGCTTGTTGCTCTAGGCCAACTACTTCATTGGAACTACTTTTCCATTGTGGTCTAGTACCCTTGTTTCATTGCCCTATACTCCTCCTCCATCGCCCATTGAGCTCTTGTCCATACTCTTAATGGAGAGATTTCCCTCATTTGCAAGATATTAGCTATGGGTGACCATAGTTCTATGCCCCAAGTGAGAAGTAACTCTACCGAAACATGAAATGCATTGTTTACTTGACTTGCGGCAGCCTTCTTTGAGAAATCCTTGGTGTAGCTATATCGCAGGTCCATCAAGTTCATATAAGGTGGCACATTTTTTGGTAGGATGCAAGGAGCCTAAATATGCCCATACTCCCCATACATATAACACATTATCGGGCATCGAGGTTGATATATGAATGCAGAAGCCTGATCACCAAGACCATTCCGCATGCCAGGGTTAACAAGAGAATAATAAAATGATTGTATGCTAGGAACATTATCGAGAATAGGGCAAGAGCCATCACCATAGGTTGATTCATAGGAAATGATCATCATTGTTGGTTGACCCCAATACGTAGGTGCTTGTGGCTCTATTCTTCCCTTCAGATAATAGCATTCATGAGCCTCATGCCTCAACTTACTATAAAACTAGAAAATTACCTTTATTAGGCCACTTTGCATGGGGATGCCATTGTTGGTGACATATTGTACACCAAAGGTTGGTCTTAGCTTCCCCTTCCCTGAGCTCTTCAATGTTGCACTAGAGCTTAGCAATAGTGTCTTCTTCAGCACTTACAGACCTTTGTTGTGTCGGAGAGCCAGTCCACTGCTTGACATGAGAAGTAGTGTATTTGAAATGCACACGAGTCAATTCAATCTCGGTAGCCATGGCCACAAATTCATTGAGTGGGGTGCTTGGTGCCAACAAGTCATGGATCTTGTGCCTCATACTAAGAGGAAGTGCCTTCTCAAGCCACTTCTTCATGAGAAATTTGCTAGGAGCATCTGACAACTTGGTCATTAGAGCCTTAGTCCTTGTCATCAGCTCATGTTTTCTTAAATGGAGGTTCTCCAGCTCAAGTACTTTCTCTGTTGAGTTTCCTAGTCTGAAAACACAGAGAACTCTTCCTTCATTGCCTTCCAAGTTATGAAGTGATCTTGGTCAAATTGATTGAACCATGTATCGGCCATCCCATCCAAGGTTGCATGGAATAAATCCATGAATGCATCAGTCCATGCTTCTAAGACACGGATCTTACACACAACAAGAAAGCATCTGACATGATCATCAGGGTCTCCAGTCGAGAATCCCTTTAAATGGGGAAATTAATATTAATGCAAGACAAGAGTGATGTTAAGTCTCGTTGTGCCATTTTGAAATCCAATATAGGCTGATTGGACAAAGAGAAGTGTTGTTGTTTCTCCTTACTAATGCGATTTCAGACTTGTTGTGACCAATGATATTGCGGCTAATGGCTCTGTGAGGTGTTCATATTGGACTAAGAGAAGTACGATACGAGCGAGTTTTGTTGATAGAAGGATTTAAGCACTCTAAGTGATTAGAATCACTAAGCCTTGGTTCCCACCAAGTGTGCCAGTTTTGTACAGCTCAGGCTACAATTGTACAATGTTAATATTATTTCATGTGGTTCTTTTGTACTTGACCAAGGGTCAATAGATTTTGATTGTGAAGGAGCTAATATGTGCCAAAACTAATTATGTTGTTGGAATCTAGAATAAGATTGAAAACTACTAAATTGCATTGTGCCAACATTGCCTAATAGATATGCTATTTTCTTACGAATTTAAAAGCCAAGAATAGACTCGTTTGACTATTGCACAGAGAAATAAATAGGAGGTAAAAGTACAAAATTGTATGATGTTTCAATATTTGAATACAAGAATGGAATGCAAAGTATGGTAGACTGCACTTAGACTACCTTCTTGTCGACTTCTTCAGAAATACCTTTTACACAAAGGGTTGTATAGAAGAGACAAAATATGGAACCATACTTAAATGGAAAGACATAGATAACTTCACAATGCCAATTTTCGAAGCACTCTAGCACCAGACAATGCTAGCTTTCTGTTTTTCCCAATAACTTCTCGAAGAATATTGCAGTCACACCTAGGAGGCATGGAATGACACCCGTTGAGGTAGGAGGTTCTTCTAATAGAAATCCCTCGACCCACAACAAACAAACTTGAAAATCCATGGGGGAAACACATAGAAAAGATGTTTTCAACTACACATGCTTGGTCACCTCAATGATCATCATGTGGTCGATTCTTCATAGCATTGCCCACCTCATCGGTCATCAAACACCACATGGTTCCCTGACAACACACTCGTACTCTATGCTGAGACCCACTCCAAGTGTCTTTGCTTTGACTTCCTTCACCAACTCTTCAAACATACTGACTTTAGCTTGGAATACTACTTTCTTTCTCTAATTTTTTGCACATCGAGATCCATCGTTTCACCTGCTTCTCTCCAAGCATCCACTACTTCATGAGCACATGATTCTCAAACCTCTCTTTCATGACTTGTCCCACTTCGTATTCCTATCTTCAACTTCCACACTTCCTAGCTTCTCCTTCTATGTGATGGTATATTCCTAGATACTACTCTTATGCCACCAACTACACCATTGCATCTACTCATGAGCTCTATAGAACTTCCTATTGTTGTTGTGACTGCTTTCTCCTGCACATGCAAGCTTCTATGCACATTGCAAGCTCAAGTTCTTGCACAACAAGATACTTACCTACTCCTCTCTCTTATGTATTCGTATCTCTCTCTTTGTATATCTTTCTCCTACTTGTGATTCTTATGAGATTGCTTGCATGGCCTCTTTATATAGCTTGGAGATTTCCTTGGTTGCTGATACACTTCAAGATTTTGCTCCCCTGTGCTTCCATATTGTACTATGATTATTACAATGTGCTGCTACAAGGGCTAACCTTTTGCATGAAAGAAGATGTGAGAATATTTGGTTCATCATAACAAAAGGCATAGTACACGGGAGAAGGATAGTTAGTGGTGTGAAGGATGGGCATAGCTATTGCGATTGACATTGCCAAATGTCATGGGAGTGAATGAGGACCATTGATACTTCAAAAAAGGAAACAAGGAAAACTGTAATGCTGGCAATGCTTCTTTTGAGATGCGAGATTTGGGGCATTTGCATCATTATTTGGGCATTCAATTTATGCAGGTTGATGGCAGAATAGCTTTGTTTCAAACAAAGTATATTGACATATTATTGCAACATTTTGGCCTTGAAGACTGCAAACCGATTGCCACTCCTATGGAAACATGTTTATGGTTGATTCTTCATGATGTTAGAAATGCATTTGATGTTGTCCTCTATCAGCAGACTGTTGGATGCTTAATTTACTAATGCATTACCTAAATGGATATTCAATTTGTTGTCTCTCAGATGAGCAAGTTTATGCATTGCCCAGGTTTCAAGCATTGGTAGGTAGTTAAGCGCATCTTTTACTACTTGAGTGGTACCCAACTACTTGGATTGTTTTATCCCAAGACGGGATCACTATTGCCAAATTTATATGCTTTGTTCGACTCTAGGCTAGTTGCTATGACACTCATGTGTTCACCAGTGGTTTTTACTTCATGCTTGGTAGCTCATGCATATCTTGGTTGAGCAAGAAGAAGCCTACTATGGCCACTTCTAGTTGGGAGGGTGAGTATAGGCCATCTTTCATAGCGATTGTTGAGTGTGTGTGTGGCTTAGATTCCTTTTGGCTGATTTGGGTGTTGGTTAGTCTTCTGCCACCACCATCTTCAATAACAATCAAAGCATATTGGCAGTTGTGAGAAACCCTGTGTTCCATGCTTGCACTAAGCACATTGAGGTACACTATCATTATTCAAGGGAGAGGTCCTTTGCACGATAGATCAGTTTGGCATATGTGCCCACACAGGAGAACATTGGAGATCTTTTCACAAAGGCTCTGCCTAGGGAGAAGTTTGAAGCTTTCCACAGAGCTTTGGGTTTACTTCCTTTTGTGGATTTATTCCAGATGACTTGGCATTTCCTTATACATGAGTGCTAGCTCCTTGTTTACCACATCACTCCCAAGGAGGATTTGTTGATATATTTTGGTGGCGATGTGTGTGAACACACTTAGGACCACTGAGGCATTTTTCCTCTCTTTAGAAGGTTTTTTCTCTTAGCTTGCATATACGTCTATAACTCTAACAGATTACTTATCTTTGTACATTCCCTTGGTAATACATTCAGTATTGTGTGTTGTGCTCTAAGCTTCTTCTTCTTCCTTGTGCTATTCACGTGACCTCAAACTCCAACAGTATTTAAGCCTAGTCCCCATAAGGTGTGTTCCCTGATGACTCACCCCATGGGGCTTAGCCAAGCAAGATCCTACGAGCCTACTTAAGGGGCTTCTTGGGGAGTCTAGCTAGAGTCCTTGCCTTGAGAAAGAAATTTACACAATACCCTTTTGTTTTTATTGTTCATGAAGCTTTAAGGCAATAGAGTGGTTGGGGGGTTTCTCACCTAACCCCTCTAGCTTATGTGAGGCTTGGAGGCATTCTCAAGACCATTTCCAATGGAACTTTATATAAAGATGAGTCCTAGGGACTGAATGCATGGATCCCACTAGGGCTTTGTCTTTGGGGCATTGGAGGCCAAGCAAAAAGGTTCTCTCTTTTTTGATGTATGGGTTGCCTTGGTATTATCTCCCTTGCCTATGTATATCCTTTAGAGTCCATTCCAAGGATACCCTACTTGGATAACCCAAGCTTTTGATTCAATTAAAGGCCCCATGCCTAGAGGTACTATGGGGAGGCTTTGCTACAAAGGGCCCATAAGGACTCTAAGGGTGGGGTCCTTGGGAGCTCGCCTCTTAGTTCTGAAAAAATATTTCTTGCTGAATTTGGGTGAAGGGCCCTATATTCTCTTCTTTCACTTGGAGGCTTCCCACACAAATTTATGCCCCCCTTTTCCTCCTCAATAATATACGCATACTAAGAAGACCCCCCATATCTTTGCACATTTTATGGGCCCTCAACTCATGGATGTGGTAAGATATTCAATGGGATCTTTTTCCCCATGGTGATGTCTTGGACCTTTGTTCTCAACCCAAGTATCTTGGACCTGGCTCTCACCCATGCTCAATATCTTGAGCCCTCAATCAAGTTCTACCTATGGAAGATAACATTTGAAAAGCTCTTACACATCTGAATATGACTTATCGTTTGGAATACACACTCTAATCTTCGTTGGGAAAACTTCTCAATGCAACATGCACCCATTTTTTATCCTTTCAATACAAAATTCCTAAGTCATTGAAAGGCCACAAACTTTATGGAATCCATTCACCTTGCCAAAGTCTACTTTCTAGGCTCTGATACTTATAGTTGTATCCAAGGAGAATTGAACTCATGACCTGCTAACTAGGAGTTTGATGGGCTAACCACATGCCCCAAAAGCCATGGTTGTGGATTACTTCCTAATCCTCCTTCTTAAGGTATGGTTCAACCATCTCCTACCGATCATTTCTTAAATCTAACAAAAAATGGAAAGCAAAGAGTGTGAAAATTGAGAAAAGTTTCATAAACAAGTTGAAGATGGGAAATGGAAATGGAGAGGAAAGTTTTTGTTTTCTCACCCTCGAACTACCTTAATTCCTATTCTAAACCTAACTACAAGTAAAAGTGGATAGAAATACAACACAAAAGTGTTCAATCTGGATCCATGGGCACAATACATGTGTACACCAACATCAAGCATGAATCCTTGCCCACACACCATCAATATGAGGGATTATTTAGCAGTATAGAGACCTCCATGATGCCCATAGACATGGACATTGAACAAGATTCATGCACACATCACGAGCATATGCACACAAGCATGCAAGTAAGCCTTACTAGTGAGAAAGACATAATAATTCCCAAGAAACTCACAAATTGATTAGAAAAGAAAAGAAAAGAATGAGCAACAAGAAGCTTAAAAATGAGGGTTAGCTCATTCTTATAGCCATGTACTAAAAAGTGGCCCTCTTCTCACTATAATGTCCACACTAGTTAAAAATAGGTTCTAAACCCTCATTTGGAGTTTGATATGAGTGCATAAAAATTTGATAAAACTCTAAAGGTGTAGGGAATCACTACTCGAGCTTGAGGACTACTTGTCTTGCACACACGTGAATTAAATAATAAGAAATGTTCTTCCAACATGATCCTAATAGATGGGTTTTTAAATGTAATTGACCAAATCGAGGGATAGTTTTAGAAAAAAATGGAGCCCCCACCTTTGCTCCACTCATGCACACCCACATGCTCATTGATTTGATATTTCGAAACCCATACCATCATCTTTTCTCTTTAGCCATCATTTTTTCTTCATGAGTTAGCATCTCCAACACTTTGCTTAAGAAAAACCCTTGCTATATGCTCTCTACTTATTGTGCAAAGACTTAATTTTTACCTTCTTTCTTTGTAGATGATTTTGGCATATAGGTTTCCATTGTATATGTTGTTTCTTGTTTATTAATAATTGATTTGTAGTGACTTATGTCTCATTGGAAAGCTTTCTTTTTTAATTGAAGTGATTTAAATATGAAATTAGTGATTCACAAGTTGGCAATAGCAACCAAAACATTGTCAGTGTATTGAGTCAATACCCTATTAGGTCATAAAGTAATATGTCTTAGTTTTTTTTGTTTGAGGGATTTAATGTACAAATGAAGTGATTTTACACTAGTTAGAGTATATCTAAGTTTCTAGGTTTTGTTTACAAAATTTCAAGTATGTCCTCTACATGTACTTAAAAAAACATATAAAACAAGAATCTGTGTTTGAAAAGAGTAGAGTCTTAGGAGGTTCTATTTGCTTTAATTACACATATAGGAGAGTTTATCCTCCAATGGTGATATCAGAGGAATAAGTGGAGTATCAAAGAGAATAAAAGAAGCTATTAAATTGAAGTGAAGGCCTTATCAAAGATTGAAGAAAAAAGGAGCAAAAAAAGTGTCGATCAACAACAAAAGGAAGCATACAAATCATTGAATCAATCATGTAAAAGAGCTAGACTTCATCATGATGTAAATTCTCATATTGAAAGCTTGAAAAGGGAAATTACCAATGATGGTAATTTAGAATAACTTTTTTTTTCTGGGGAAAGGTTTGTGGATTTGTGAGCAGTGCAAAACAAAATTCCAATACAAATCAACCAAATCCAATGAATGAGCAAAGAAGAACTATGAGAAAGTGGGAAAGGGACAAAAGATCCATTTTTTTAATCTCAACATATTAGCAACTCCATAATAGGACATATTTAGGATTCATATACATCAAAGAAGATGTGGGAGTGCTTAGAGAAATTGTACTCCACCTCCACCAAAGCTAAAAAAATTTATCTAAAAAAACTAAATAATATCAAGAAAATTCATTCTCAAGACAAAAATGAATACATATTGAAAGTTGAAGATTTGGTGAATTCACTAGGATCAATTGGATGTGGCCTAGATGATGATGAACTCGTAGTCCACATCCTAGATGGACTTAGGATGATGAGAAAACGAGGGATTTCACAACTTCGATATATGTGAGGGACCCTCTTCTTGATTATGATCAACTAATCACTCTCATGCCAGGGATATCCAATGGTGATTGTTGTATGAAATTAGAGGAAGAGGAAGACAAAATAGAGTTGCTAAAAGGGGAAGAGGAAGACAAAACAGAGGTGCTAAAAGATGAAGAGTAAGATACTAGAGCAATCAAGTATGTCAATGACAATAAGAAAACGTAATTACAAGAAATAGGTGAGCAATCAATAGAGGAAGAGGTGAAAAAATTGATGGTGAAGGGCAACACACTTAAAATGGATGCTTTATATGTAGTAAATTGGGCCAATTTGCAGATGCATGCTATCATAGATCTCAAAGACTAGGGAAGCAAGGCTACAATAATAATTATAGAGGGTAAGATAACTATGAGAAAAACCTTATCCAATCAACTAAATGAATATTTACTTTCCATGAGGTATGATGAAGGTACAACTCAAGGTAGTGAAGATATATGGTATGTAAATAGTGGATGTAGCAATCATATGTCATGTAAAAAGGATTCTTTTCGTAATTTACAGGTCCCATGGCATCAATGATATGTGAAAAAACTGATAAGTTGGATCATAACATTCATCATGCTGACAATATCAGTTTGGAAGGCAACCAAAGGGAAAAGTGCTTATCAAAGGTATTACATGTCCCTCATATCATGAAAAAGTTGATTTTAGTAAGCCAAATGGTAGAGAAACACTACCAAGTTAGGTTCAATGAAAAATAGAGTTTCATTGAGGAACCAAAGTTATGTTTCAAACTCATAAAAAAAGGAAGGAAGCAAGGGAGAATGTTCATGATGGACATAAACCAACTACACCAATCAATGTATGTCACATATCGAGACAAGAGGATATTAGAGCTAGACCCATGGCATAAATAAATAGGTCACATCAACCTAAAACAACTTAGGTACATGCAAAAGAAAGGCTTGATAAGAGGCTCAATCAAATTTACATATAAAATGCTACATGAAATTTGTATAGGTTGCGAATTAGGAGAAGAAATAGGGTTTCCCTTCAAGTGGAGTATGTATGTAAGTGCAAACGTTTTAGATCTCATTCATACAAATGTTTAGGGTCCAAAAAGAGAGAGTCCCTTGCTAAAAATAGGTATCTTATAGCTTTCATTAATGAATTCTCAAGAAAAGTATTGTTTATATTCCATTAGGAACAAATATTATGTGTTTCGATTCTTCAAGGAATTCAAGGTGCATGTACAGCAGCAGCTCGATAAGTTTCAAAGGTTTGATTTTTGATAGAGGAAAAATGTAATGAGCTATAGGAGATTTGAACTCACAACCTCTTGGTTAGGAGTGTGATGGGCTAAAAACTTGCCCCAAAATCCATGGTTGAGGATTACTTCCTAATCTTCCCTTTTACAGTGTCGTTCAACCATCTCCTATCTATCAACAATGTGGTCCAACCATCTCCTACCTATTACATTCTTCCCCCCTTGGTTCATCATTGTCCTCAATGATCTGTTCTCGTATACCTCTAGCCTTAGTGATCAACTTCTAAAATCATTAGGTACCCTTGAATTGATGTCCTCAATCTCACATATTTTCTTGAACCTTGTTTGCAACCTCGATCTCTTGAACCCTTGCTCTCAACCTTGGTGTCTTGAACCTTCTTGTTCGCAACCTTGGTGTCTTCAACCCTTGTTCTCAACCTCACTATCTTGAACATGATTCTCATCCATGCTAGGTATCTTGGATCCTCAATCTACTACTTGCATTGGAAAGTTGTTCTGACAGCTTTCAAATGATACCTTACACATCTAAATCCGAGCTATGGATTGGAAAATATACTCTTATCTTTTTTGGGCTCATTTATGAAAGCAACATGCACCTTCCATCTACCTTTGCCAAGCCTACTTCCTAGGCTTTGATACCAATTGTAGGAATTGAACTCATGACCTATCGGCTAGGAGTATGATAGGTTAACCACTTGCCCCAAAAGCCATGGTTGAGGATTACTTCCTAATCCTTCCTCTTAGGGTGTCGTTCAACCATCTCTTACCTATCAACACTGTGGTTCAACCATCTCCTATCTATCAACAGTGTGGTTCAACCATCTCCTAGCTATCACTTTATTACAAGAAAGTACTTCTCTCATGAATTCTTTGGGTTTTGCTAAGCCAATGGTATCAAAAGAAAATTTACATGCAGATCTAACGTTCTACAAAATGGGACAACAAAGAGAAAGAATATACACATAAGAAATATAACAAGTTCCATGCTGAATGAGCGATGAGTATGAGACATTGTTACTCGATACCTCTTTTCTCGTAAACTTCTGAGAGAGCCATTAACATGTCTGCGCTAAAGTCTCGAGGTGCAAAAAGAAAAGAGAGCTGCTTGTTAGGCTCGTTGAGTCGTTGATCAATTTACTGGTTAGACAAGCGGGAACAAAGCCGGCAAGTGTATGTTCACAAGCAAGATGTCTGCGCGGGGCTACGCTGAGGACTACGGGTTTGGTGAAGAGGAAGGAGGGATGGGGCAGAGTCAGGCGGACGAGGAAGAGGACGACTGGAACATTTTTTCTTCTTCTCCCTCCTCTTCGGCTCCCGCTACTACCACCCCGTTACTAGCAGACAAGCCAGGGACCCCGCGGATGGCCGTTCCCGCAAGCTCTTTGGAGTGCAGCATGGATGAAGACTCCTCCACAGAGGGAGAAGATATCGAATCCTCCCGCTCCAAGCGTAGGGCGATCTTATCCGCGCAACAGCCTCCGGATCCCCGGCAAGTTCAAGGTTCGCATCCTACAGAGATCTGTATCGTGCTTCTTCATCCGTGGCTTACGCATATGGGCCCTGGCTGTTTCAGCCGTAGCAATCCAACAAAGGAGAGCTAAGGTCAGGGAGCTGCAGTCGAAGATCCAACAGGAGTGTCTGGCACTTTGCCGTTCTTTACTACCTTTGCAGCGACAGTGGCGCAAGGTTTTGCGATTTCGATTTTCCTTGTTCAATCAATTCTCTGTTACTTGCAGGAGAGCCGACTAATACAGTGTGATTGCTTCAGTGTTTACCGATCTTCATGCCTGCCAAAGATTGTGAAGTTGGTTTATCGTATGCATCACATATGTATTCATGCATGCATATTTGGTATGAGAATTGCAACCAAAATAAGCAAGATATATGGTGTAAGGAATCTACTCATAATGTGATTCTCGTGATGTCCCCAACCTGCTTTGATTTGCTGGTGTAATCTTAAGAAAATATTACTATTCATTGTCCAGAAATACATATATTTTCGTAGTTTCATCCATCCTAACTTGTTTGGGCTTTCGTTTTGATAGATTCCTGCAGTATTTATTTTTAGGGCTTCAAACGTGGAAAATCAATCGAAGGAACATTGAGGAGCCAAGAAATGCATACTTAGGTACTTGAAGGGTACAGAAGTAAAATATCTGTTTTATGAAAAGGGATTTCTCTGCATAGAACAGTTTTAGAGTATGATGTTAATGGAAATGCCGTAGTCATGGCTGATATTCCTTCATCTAGAGAGGGTTTGTCATAAGAGGAGTCAATTAGTTTAGATGAATCGGAGTTAGAGTAGGAGTTGCCATTCATGTATTATCATTTATATTCCATGTATTATGTGGCATATCTCGTTATGGACTAATTCATATTCTATGGTTGTATTTTGATTTTACATCATCTATGATATATGTAATCCATATAGTGATTTTGGTCCTCTAATATGGTGTACATTGTATATGTTTAATTTTTTTGAGGTAACTACTAACAACTAAAAATATGAAGTTTGAGTTATGATAATTGTGATATTTATTCTAGTTTGATGACTAGTGAATTGTGATAATTGATCCGAAATTCAATATGAATTATTGATATATGTAATTATGTAATATGAAATTTGTATATAATATAGTATATATTATTATTGAGTGAAACACCTTGTACACACCTTATATCAAAGATAACATTAGTTTCTTGCGCCTTAAACACACCTTATACATTGATCACATACCTTGTACATCTTATCTAGGATGTAAGGCTCGATCCTCACACTTTAAACGCACTCAACCGAACGCACCTAACCACTATGATTTGTACATATTTGTATATATTCTTTTGAACATTTGTTTTGTACATTCATTTGCCAAAAAATAAACTTTACTTTTAGGTACGTAAACCTCGCAATTTTCTCCTACATATTAGGCTTTAGAGTCCAAAGTAGAATGTAGGAAAGAAGTGTTTTATTTATTTCTTTTGACAACCAACTTCAACTATAAATTAAAAAGATTGACCTTAGGATACTTCCTCCAAGACTTGACTTCTTTGGAACTCTTAGAACTAGAAACAATATTTAACTCTTTTTTCTTGAAGAGTTTACTCAAACTCTTTAGATTCTTTCTTCATCCATTGATCTTGAATGGATGAATGAGTTCTTAAACTCAAATGTCTTCTAAAATTGAAAGGTTTCTATGCAAAACATCCACTTATGATGTTTAATTCAGTTGCCTATTCCATCCAATTGAACTTGGTCTAGGATTGACTTTGAATGTTCTTTTCGTGTCAAATCCAAGGTTCACAAAAGTGGGAAGGAAGAACTGGAACTCTGTGTAATCGATTCAGCTTCTAAGACACTAAGGTGATTTGAGTCAAACTAGATGAGCCTCAAAACTTTTAAGGATTTATTCTAGTCAAGGGTTAAAGCACTGTTTCTATCTTTATGAGATTAGACCGAATTCTCAAAAAGATTCTTTGGGTAAAGTTCAACCATCTTCCATCTACCAAACTCTAGTGGTATCACTGTATCAGACGTTGACGTCTCGAGCCACCAAGCTTTGTGACGGCTGAATATGTTATCTTTACTCTAAAAGAATAATGATATTTCAACTATCTTGATTACTAAATTAATCCCTTTTCTAATCTCGAGACTACTATATACTAGAAAACCAATCTAGTATTCATCTTTAACTCTAGGAGGTTGATTCACCTAGTTGTATTATCATCAAGGTGTTTTAGGATTAAGTAAGTCTAACTCATGTTGATTACTAAGTCAATCCTTTCCAGAATCTCTTGAAACTCCTCCATGCTAAAATGCATAAATTTGAGTCAAGATATTGATTCACTTAGTGGTACTGCCCACTAATTGTTTTATCTTAGATTGACTTAGTCAAACTTACCTGGCTTAAAAGGATCTTTCCAAGTTCTTTCTCTTTAGAAATTCTTGTAGCATTTCTGTTAAAGAACTACAAAATCCTTACTTGGAAGTATGCTAACTTAATTGAGACCGTACTAGTCATACTGAAAACCTTTATGAAGATCTTGGACATTATGATCTTCAAATTTTCTAGTTGATCGATACTTGAAGTCTTAGTCACACTCTTGACCATCATATACTTCATATTGGAAGTGAGTTTCACTTCGAGTCATGAGCCCAAACTGATGTGTGGATGATGTTTATTTTAAAGTTTAGAAGCCTCATCTAACTATAGAGTATCCTTTGCTCAAATCCTTTCTACTAGAATTTGAAGTCAAGGAATTACATCTATGTTTTCCATCTTGGATAGGTTTCTAGGGCTTCCAACTCAAGATCATTTTATGATCTTATGTTTTCAGATTGTCATATGCTTGTCTTTTGGAAGCTCCAAACTTTTTGATGGAATAAACATCAATCCTTCTTTTTTAAGATCTTGAGAATAATTCCAAGTGCCTTGAATTATATTCAAGATCTTGTTAGTTCTTGCTCAACTAACTTATATTGATAGATCATTCTTGTCTTTAGATTCCTTCTATATCTGAAGCTTTCAAATAGCTACCCTAAGACTTTTAAGGAATCTCTTTATTGCTCAAGTCTAAGCATCTGGTAATGTCTTTGGATTTGTTTCTTGAAATCCCTTCAAGGATAGGTGAATGCAATTTTCACCTTCCATAGACTTAATTACCGTTTATCATGAATGCAGACTACATGCTTGGAATTCAAACTTCTACCTTCCATTCTTACTTCCCTTTAGAGAAGTATAGCCTTTGGCATTCTCTATTTAACTTGGTTTCAACCATCTACTCAAAAACTTTTGTGATCATGATGGGATCCCAATTTCCACTGACTTTAACATGCCATGGAATTGCTTAGGTCATGAGTTCGAATCTCACATTGGCAATGTATCCTTGGGGCTATTCCTCTCCTAGTGGGAGGGCGAATAGGTGGGGGCATGTAAGTCATACTGCAGTGTTGGTAGTCTGTCTATGTCAAACCCATGATGGGCCAACCAGTCTTGTCTCTGTGCATACCATGAGGAGGTGTCTCTTGCTAATGCCATGTCGCGTGATGCATGGAAAGCTCGATAAGTGATGCACTCTGTGTCCATGCTTCGGATTCTGTGTAATAGGCACACTCTCTGGAACAATACCTCTACTAGCATCGGTGGTGCAACGAGATGTGCTCTGATAATATCATGTGGTACCAAAGGCTTGCTACGGATGAGTCTGGCAATCATGAGAACTTGTGGCCTCTCCAATGCTGTCCATGCTGAAGTAGCTAATCCCGACCCCCATATGGCTGCTCCATACATGAGCACTGGTGTAACCAAAGTGTCGAATAACTACCCCTTTGTGCGGGGCTCTTGAAAGTGTGCCTGGAGGCACTGTCTCTCCATGAAGGCTAGTGCTGCGTATCCACATGTGATGCGATCCCGGGCTGCCTGAGACATAGAGAAAACCCCAGAGGCTGTTGAGAATGTCACTCTGAGATAGACATATGATCCGGCTACCTCAATCGGTCCGCCTGCTGTTGTGAAATAACTATGTCTCCTCACCTGAGCTGATGTATGAAAAATCATAACCTTGGTTTCACCAAGGTTCACAGATAGCCCTCTATGTATGCAGAAGTCGTCTAGGCTGCGTAGGTGGTAGTGCAGACCTTCTGCGGACTCTGAAACCAGCACAATATTATCAACATATAAAAGAAGATGAATAGTGGTCCCTCATACCTCAATGCCCTCCGCTCCCTCCTGCTGTATGAAGTCCACTATCTCATCAATGTATAGACCAAAGAGGGTGGGTGAAAGAGGGCACCCTTGCTTCACCCCGATGGTGCTAACAAGCAAGTGAGATAAGCCACCTGGACATCTGACTCTACAAGATACTCTCTCATATAAGGCGTAGATCCCCCATATCATCTCATTTGGAGCTCCGATATTGAGTAGGCATCTAAAGAGTCGCTGCCTGGGAACTGTGTCGAAGGCTTTGCAGAAGTCCACAAAGCAACAATATAATCTCCTCTTCCTCACTCTTGCGTGGTCGATCATGCATCTCAGAGTGAAGATGTGGTCAATGGTAGAGTAATCTTGTCTGAATCTTGCCTGTCTTGGAGCACTGATACCCTTCCTCTCGGCGAGAGTGCTCAACTCTGTCTCTAGCATTGCGCCATATAATTTGGCCAATATGGGATCAATCATGATTGTCTGATATGTAGTTGGATCCATAACGTTGCCCGACTTATGAATGGGCACTATGGTGTGCTCAGTCCATGAGTCAGGGAACCCTTCGACCAGTGCACGGTTGAAGAGATGGGCAATGAGCGGTGCTAGAGTCGTGCATCCATAAATGAGGTGCTCTGCCTGTAAGCTGAACTGGTCATGGGTTTTGCCATGCTGTAGATGGGAAATAGCGCGGCTCACCATAGTGGGTGTGAAGAAGTAAGAGGTAGTGGGGGGTGAGCTCTTGGCCTAGGAATGGGGGGCTGGTTTGGAATCTGGTATAGGCTCTGTGCATAGCTAGGTCAAATGCGTAGGTCTCGAATGGGTGTTTGCTGTCTCCTCTTCCTCAAATGTCGCCACGCCACTGCACTATCCAGATTCATGAGCAAATGGTAGATATCCCAGTAATGTCTCTCCTCCCATTCCCGTCGCTTGCAACGAGTAAGGCTCTGCATGCGACGTTGTGCCTGTTTGTGTGTAACATCCCCTCTAAGCTCTAAAATCCGTAGATGCTTCCTTCGTTCTCGACAATTTGCATCATACCAATGGTTTTGGCCCTCGGGGCATGGATCTTGTGCGTGGAGGTGTATGTGTGCGATGTGGAAAGCTGTGGATAGCTGAGTCATGAAGGATGGTAGTGATCTGTGATGTAAGTGTGTCCAAGGTGAGAATGGATTGAGGGAGAGTAGCCTGGTGTGTAAGTGGTGTGCGTAAACGTGTGAGAGCTCGTGTGTGAAGTGTATCGTGGTGTGTGTCTCAATGAGGGAGGGAGGGTCTAATGGGATAGGAGATGAAAGTGTGAATGTGATAAATGTATGGTCAGCACCAAGTGGGCATCGTCCAGTACTTAGTGAGGGGATAAGTGAAGCTCTATAGATGGTACCCAAAATGTAGTCGACCGTGCTCTCACCCCCTCCATGAGGGATGCAAGTCCATCCGCTCGAGCCTGGCCAACGATGCATCCCGTTATATATAACGAGATGGTGTTGGCTGCCTAGCTGAAGTAGATGTCTTCCATACCCGGTGGTGTCTTGACTCGTATTTGTTGATACTCTTCTAGTGCTCGTCTCATCCGGATCTCTACCCCTCATGAGATGTGGATGGTCCATGTCATATGCCTCGCACTGACGTGATTGGGTGTGGCCATTGAAGTCTCCCATAACGAAGACTTCACCTAGGGTGCTGCAATGTAGTATCTGATCTGAAAGTGCTCTGTATGGCGAGTCTCTTTCTCCCGTCGGTCCCCCAATTTTCTGTCTTGCGTATCGAGATCCGCCTGGAGGGAAGGAGCATATGGCAATGTAAACCCAACTCATCGGTGCTATCTCCATGCGGACCCACATGTATCATGCCTCCTTGTCTCTTCGTACAGTATGTATATGGTGCTGTATCTCTTGTGTAAATATGATAGCGACACCCCCCAACCCTTGTGCTGTACTTTGTCTGGTTGTGGTCCTAAATGCAGATTCCCAATGAAAACCTGCAATGTGAGGTATGCCTCTCTCTAGGCTCTCGTGGGTCTCTATGATGCAAGCAAAGTCATGGGTGTCTAGGATCTCTTCCGCCGTGTCCAAAGTGCTCCATTGCAGTTCCACATTGGTCCTCTAAGTGGTGAGTTCTGATATGGTGTTGCCTCATAGGCTGCATATCCCTATTTGATAGGGAGTCCATCGATGAAGACTTTACCGTCTCGTTAGAAAGCCTTCTTTCGCTCTCGTCAGGCTTGGATAACCTGTGGCATACATGTGCGACGATGATCTATCTGCATCCTCGTGAGATTCTCGTCCATATATAAAGCTCTTGTGGGTAGTCCGCGTAGTACTGGTCATCGTCAGAAGAAGGCAATACATGTATCCTCAGAGCTCATACGGAGGATGAGTGCTCGTGGTCGGGACATGTCCCTACCAACCCTGCATGCCCCTGTGAAAGGCATGCTCTCGTATCCAAGCATCGGCAGATGTCGGTGGCATCTACATCCGATGACGTGCCTTTTGAGAGCCCCGTAATCCGTACATGTAATCGACGTGTGTGTCAAAGCCTCTCTTCCTCAAGGGTGTCTTGGACTCTAGAGAGCTCTCCCTTCCGTGCCTCCTCATTGACTTCTTGCTTGACCTTCTTGTGAACTACTTCCACCCATGTCTCCTGAGTGGATTCCACTTCTGATTTGATTTCTTTTTTCAGCTCTTCCTTGCGTTCTTCCACTTGAGAGATCTCTCCTTCCTCTCTAACCTTGGAGGTCTTCAAGAGAACAATTTCTTCTTGAAGGTGGTGGGTTTTAGCCTTCCATTCGTCATGTTCCTCTTTGATGTCTTTGATTTGAACCTCCAAGGCTTTAATCTTCTCAAAGGCTCTTCTCATTTTTTGAATTAGTGCTTTTTCTTCCTCTTTTTTTACCTCTTTGATAGCTTGATCATCTCTTCCACCTCTTTTTTTTTTCCCTAATCATGCCATTCTCTGCTATCTTCTTTTTCCTTAGTTGATACAAGGACAAAGGAAGATGCAATCCCTCCAAATAGCTCTTGGAGCGAGAGAGAGAGAGAGAGAGAGAGAGAGAGAGAGAGAGAGAGAGAGAGAGAGAGAGAGAGAGAGAGAGAGAGAGAGAGAGAGAGAGAGAGAGAGAGAGAGAGAGAGAGAGAGAGAGAGAGAGAGAGAGAGAGAGAGAGAGAGAGAGAGAGAGAGAGAGAGAGAGATTAACGTCTTTTGAAGGCCAAATTTGGCCTATGAGACAAAACCATGTACAATTGTAGTAATCCTTGTGTAGAAATAAAATAAAATAAAATGGAAAAGTACTCGCTACATAAAACTATGTAGGTTGAACATGGAAACAACAGCAGGATAGTGTACCGGGTGACGGAGAGGTAGTGGGGATAATGCAATGGTGCGTCGGGAGATGTGGCTCTGAGTGGGGAGATGTGGCTCTGACTTTGCAGATATTGCCCATCTAATACATAGGGCCCCGATGACGGGAGTGGATATGTATATCCTAGCTTCATGTAACAGGTGGAGGTGGGTGGAGTATGTGGTACATCGGCGGCGGTCTGAGTGCCGCATGAAGGCTACCTATGTGGTGGTGGTGCACCTGTGCTCCATGCTTCTCTGTGGTGGGCAAAATGCTCCAATGAGGGAGCTACTCATGCATGGCCTCTATGTGTGAATAAATATGTATGGGAGCTCCCTTGCAAGAGGGAGAATGCTCATCTCTTTTGCAAGGAAAAGAGACCAAGAACGATTGGTCACGTGTGGTCACGTGGCTCCATTGTCTCCCTTAGAGGGATTAAAATACTCAATTAATCTCCAAGGTTATATTTATAGGGCTTTGATACCAGTGTTGTATCCTTTCACAATTGGAGGGCTACAAACTAAAGCTAAAGATCAAACTAAATTACAGTAACAAAGTCGCTTAAGATCCTAATCTAAACCCACAAGGGGTGAGAGATGCACATATCCACCCAACCAACTCCACCATATAGCTTGCCAAGTGTCCCCTCCACATGGATTCTAATCCAAGGCCTCCTAACCTTGGAAGTCACATGAAACACATGGCTCTCACATGGATTCTAAAAGGATTCCTCCCAAGCTTGTACGTGCAAGTCCAAAGTCTTGAGAGGCCTCCCTAAGGGTTAAATAGCATACCCTCAGGAAATATCAATCCTAAGGGTCAAAACCTTTCAATAGGGAGTAAATAAATTCAAATAGCTCAAGGGTTCAAACCGTAGTCTTGGAAACACCTTCCTAAGGGTTTCTCAATAAACTCTAGGGTTTCTGTAAGTGACTTTGGACCCTCAAAACCCGTCTTTTATCGTTTGGATCCATAGTTATACAACATACTATAGCCGTTAAAGTTATAAGCTTTGCATGAGCTTTTTATCTTTATTGATTTCCTATATAAAGAGAACTTCATATGCACATTAGTCATACAACTCTTGAGGGGATCAACCCTAGCGTTCGTGGAGGGAGCAACTCACTTGTGTGAGAGGACAACCATACTCCAAGGTACAATTTCAACTATGCTACTTGAAGCTCATTGCCAATGTTCAAGGAAGATTTTCATTTACTCTTGGAGGAGGCTTTTGCCTATGGTTAGTGACCTACTTTAAGGTTACTTGCAACTCTTGTAATTTGGAGTCATTCTAAGTTTGGATTTATATTTGCATGTATATGTGAGTATATCTTGCCTCTTGAAATAACAATTTGCTACACTCTCTTCTCTACCTCCTACCACTCCGTTTGAGCCATCAATAAGTCACTCAAATCTTCGTATACCTTTCCAACAAAAAAAGATAAGTGATTCCACATATACATCCTTGTACTATATATGAAGAAGCATGGGATAGATATGAGGATCTCTTCTATTCTTCCAATATTGCCCGGAAGCAATTTGAAGAGAGAATTACATAATCTTAGATTGGAAGTAGGTAGTTCCATGCAAGAACACCTAATTATAATTCCAGACCTTGTTGATCAATCAATTAACATTGACATTTACATTGAGGATGAAGAATTAGTCACAATAACACTAAATTCCTTGCCTACATCATATATGTTCTTGCTCGCAACTTTCCTTGTGATTGACATTGTGGTTACATATAAAAATTTGTAAAACTTGTTATAGGAAGAAAAGTCGAGGATCAAGCTTGAGAGTTTTGTTTCTAATTCTAGTTCTAGTCTCCATAATGATCAAAGCAGTCAAAGTGATTGTTATGAATCAAAGAACTTTAGTGAAAAGAAAAAGGCCTATAAAGCCGAGTAATAATACCATAAGAAATTTTGTCATTACATATATGAATGCAAGACTAGGAAAGCTAAACTTAGAAATGAATTTGATAATATTGTTGATGATGATTTGGATCCTACATCTAGTGAAAATTAAGTTGGGAATATAATCACATCAACTGTGATGAAATGAAGACTTTGTGTTTTAACTTTTGAGCAATTACTTTCGAAGACTTAGCAAAATATAATTCTATTGTTTGATTAATTGATAGTGGTGCTTGTAAACACATCACTCAAAACTTGTTTTCAAAAATTCAACCATTTCATGACCTAAGCCAAATTTGTTGGTAACTTGTGTAAATAACCAGACTCTTTTCGTTCATGACATTGGGATTATCTTCCTTGAGAAGAGAGAACGACGAACTTACCAATTCCTTGATGTTCTTTATGTTCGAAATGCAACTAGATATTTGATTTCTCTCTTTGCATTATTGAAAGATAACTTGATTATTATATTTGATGGGAGTAAGTGCCTTGTGATTGATAAAAGTAAAGAAGTTTTGGTTTTTGGTACTATTTCTAAAGGTTTGATTAAACTTGACTCTCCAAATACCAAGATAATTATTGAACAAACTTCTATGAGTGGAGTAAAAGAAAAAAATTGTTGTACTTTTGATTGTACTAATTTTATCTTGGATTTTTCTTTTGATGTCAATAACTGTGATGTTTCTCATGTTTTGGATACTTGTCATGACACTATTAAGAGTTCTTTTACATTCTCCAGTTTTCAGACATCTTTTCTTTCACATGTTGCATTTGCACTTCTTCTTCCTCCTAATCCTTCTTTTGCACAAACTCTTGAACTTTTTGAAAAACCATAAACTAATCCAAGTCCTTACCTATCTTGAGAAGGAACACATATCTTATTTGTATACTACTATTGATGTTCTTGTGAGCATTATGACATGTCATCTTGAGATGGGTACATGCATTTTTGGAGAGTTTTTGAAGATCAAATTAAAGATTGGATCTCAACTATTTTAGAATCTTTCATCAAATTTATCCCTTTGTGGAAGATATTTTGGTATCTATTTGAGGTGGTGATGGAATTCATCTATATTCAAAATCAAGTCGGACTTCATAGGTTCCGGCATAGATTCATCTCTAGGAGTGGGCTGGAAAGGTTTCCATTGGCGAAGTCTTCCTTCTACTTGTTTTTCTTGTTTCCTTTCAAAAAGGCGGTTATCGCATTGAATAGCTTGGTTGATGTATTCATTCAATGTCTTCACCTCTGGCATCGTGAGTAGAAGGTCCTTCACATCATCTCTTAAGCCCCATCTAAATTGGCTTATAAAATAATCTTCGTGCCAAGTGAGGTCACATATCAACTTCCTAAATTCTGATGCATAGGTAGAGGCAGGGCGGTTACCTTGACGTAGCTTTTGAAGTTTTGTTTCTGCCACTCGACTCGTGTCGGCATCTCCAAATGTGGCGATGAGCTCTCCAAGAAACCCCTCATAGTCATGAAGTATGGCCATATCCTTCTCCAAGATTGGGGCAAACCATGATAATGCTTGACCATAGAGAAAGGTTCCAATAAAGCCGACCTTGGATGCATCATCAGGGTATCTATCAGGCTGCATACGGATGTACAATTTGACTTGTTGCAAGAATCCTCGGAACTTTATGCGATCACCATCGAACTTTTCTGGCATGCAAATCTTGGGTTCTCTCATGAAGGATGTACTAGGTTGTTGATTTACTTGCATACTCCCTTGATTTGTCTGAAGACCCCCGATTCGTTCTTGTATTTCTTGGAGAAGTGCACTTACATGCCTTGGATGTCCCATCTCAATTTGTGTCTGTCGATGAGTTAGATCTTCGACTTGTTGCTTGAGACTCTGAAGTGATGCTACAATCTATTCATAAGCATTCTCCATGATGACTGGTCTTGGATGGAAGCTGGTCTTGCCAAAATGTCAAGGGAGCACTAGATTGTGCTCTCTGACTAAAGTAGACAAGATTTCGGAAATACACTTATGATTACAAGAACACCCACGTAGGGAAAATAATACAAGAAGATGTAACCGATACAAGACGTCCCACGACCCGAGACCAATAGGTATGGAAAACTGGACTAGAAGAGGACAAGATAGGATGTCCAAGAACTAGACTAGAACAAGGAACAAGACAAGAACTAGAACTGGAACTTGAAGAGTACTTACTTGGCGGTCATGACTCCTTGGGCTCCCAAGACTGGTATTGGCAAGACTGATTATGAATGTGGCCAACCCCTCCTTATATAGGTTTTCAAGGGCGGTTCCCAAAGGTGGTTGCGACTTGATGATGTCATCATGATGTCATCTACTCGAAGCATGGTCTCTGGATGTCAGAATCAAGCAAGAAGACGGTCGATCTTAGGGTTTTGGCACGTTCCGGACGCAATGGAAGGATTAGTTTCCCCAAATTCTGAACCAATCATGAGATATAGGATTCACATGGAATCTGAGATTCAAGAGGGTTTCCTTTGTCCATGACACCAGTGTCGTTTGAGACAATTCCTCATTGTTGCATACTGTAGACGTGAGACTCTAATACAACATTTATATAGAGGGTGCTATACAACAAAGCATCACTCATTTCTTTTGAGGTGATTGATCCCTAGTGGACCACAGCTTATTCCCAAGTAAGCAGAGACTCAGAGAGTAAGGAGACGACCTCGAGCCCATGGATATTGAGACCTCATCTTAACTAGCATAAGATCTTGAGGATATGATCCTTACATGAGCAAGAAAAAGAGTGGAGACGTGCATCCACACCTTGGGACACTATATTCCACCGGATACTTTACCCATCACCTATGTCTCACAGTTTACATCCCCTCCATCCTCCATACCACATCCCTAGGTTTATGATTTCCCCTTGTATGACATGGCCATTTTCTGCTATGAGCCAAAGCCATGCTCTCTTAGTTCAGTTATGTTTTATGTTCCATTTTGATTTTCCAATGTATTGGACCACTATCGTTTGTATATGGTTTGTCTCATAGGCAAAATTTGGCCATCAGTGGACGTAATATATGACTATCTTTCTTTTCTTTCTTTTCTCAATTGTGGACTTAAAAACCAACAATTGGTATCAGACAAGGAATGTGTAGTGTTTACTTGAGCAACCTACTTTAGTATTAGATTGAGAGATTATGACAACCCCCATGGTATTAGTAGATTGCTTCAATGGAAGTAATTTCCATACGTGGCAAACATGTCTCCAATATTATCTCATGATCACACATCTATGGGATGAGGTTGAGGTAGAGGTGAAGCGACTAGGAGGTATTGGATTGTATGTTGAAGCTGTTGAAGAATTTTATAGGTCCCGAGCTCAAAGTGCTTCATCATCTTCATCAAGTGGAGTTAGAAATTTCCATGTAGGAGGGGAACTATTCCTACAACACGAGGGTCCGAGAGGGTCTTTAACATCAAGTCAAGGCCCAAATGCACCATTTGTTTCTAGAAATAGAAAATCTTTGTCTACTATAGGTATGAGTTTGAGCAGTGAATACATACATCACTTTGTATGTATTAAAAGTGTTGGGGAAGCTTGGATCAAATTGGAGGGAATATTTGGTACAAGGACCCAACGATCTCTTATATCATTTCTTATTTCCTTCTTTCAATTGGAAATGGATTACTCAACATCAGTGGAAGAGCATATCAATAAATTCAAGAGCTATCTTGCTCAACTAATTGGGATGGAGCATCCCAATCTTAGAGCAATAGTAGTAACAATACTATTGAAGAGTCTACCTACCCTCTCCTAACAACATGATTGTCACTATTCTACAAAATAAGACGAAAAGCTAAGCTTGACAAGGTAATGTTAGCCATACAAAAGGAATAGAAAAGGCTTAAAGGAGATGGAGGCAAAGAGAATACATTTGAAGCTCATGTCAAAAGATTCAAAAAGTGCAAACATTGTGGAAGGACAAACCACAAAGGCATATTGTTAGTCACTAAATAGATGCAAAGTTTGTGGTTGTAAAACACAAAGCATAATTTTATTTAAAGAAAGAAGAAGATGTAGCAATTGCAGAAGAGATGGTTGGAGTGGTTGAAGAAACCACTGACTTTGCATGCTAAATCATATCATCTTCATGTGTGTGTGTTTGATAGGTTAAGATGACAACATATAACTTTGATTTGAAAGGATCGCCCAACCTTTATAATCTTGGGAGTATGTTTGAGTGAGTAATAAACATTTGATCTCAATCATATAACATCCTATATTTGTCTCTGTCCTTCCAAGTAGTACTTAGTTGAGAAGAGTGGGGGATGTGTGAGTTCTCTTTGTGATTTGTGTTAAGGGAGAGCTCTTCATGACAAAGGTCCTTGTGTGTGCTTGTTGAATACTTTGCATGACATATGAAAGTTATATAGGTACCAAAATCTTAATGACTACAAGAAACAACAAATAAACCTACCTAGCATATTCCCCTAGTTTTAGGTTAGGAGGGGAGTGTTAGAAAATGTGAGGAACCTTCCACTAGGGAGCTCAACTTAGAGGTCAAATGTTGGTCAACCAAGTCAAAGATGGTCAAAGTTTAGCCAAAATTTTTATTACATATTCATGTAGAGCTCTTTGAGAGCTATCCAATCATATAATTAACTTGTGTGTTTGACAATATTTTGATGATCGAAGCCAAACCCTAATTTCAGATCAAGATGTGAAAACTAAATTGCACCATATATTAAAAGATCCTATGCCTAACATTAAATCATGTATTCATTGTTAAGAAAAGGCCAAAAAGCCCACATAATAGTTTTTGGTGGATTGCTGCGAGAAAGTTGGAAGGCTTTTAGCTTTATTTAGCATATTTTCATGTATGCTTTTAGTTGGGCATGCTTGCCCACAAAAAGGCGAAGCTATTGATCATGTAACCGTCACTCGTACACTAGAACAAGCTCTTGGATTTGATCACCTAGGAGTTCTAGTAAGTTCTTCTACATTGGTTACTTTTGGAGCCACTTTCGTTCTTTTTGCCATATGTGAGTTTTCTCTATTGTCACTCTCTCTCTCTCTCTATCTCTTTCTCCCTCATACATTAATTGAGGGCCTAAAAACCCTTCTACTTAAGGATGACATCCTAGTGGCAAAGGATTCTTGGATTTAAAAGTTGAACCCTAGAAAGAGTTGAAGCTCATGAACTCAAGTCCTTTGGATGAAGTATCCAAAAATAATAGTGACTTGGTTAATCCATATAAAGAAACATCGAGTTCCTAACCGGGCTAAAACTTGGTGAGTATTCTCTTCTACTTTAAACATATGCTTCAACTTAGTGCATCTGAAGAAAGTCGCACCTTAAGTGTGAGTTGTTTATAAGATCAAAAGATTAACACAAATGGATTAAGCAAGTGCATAGTTCCTTGTCTGCTGGAATTGGGGTGGGCCTCAATAACAATAATCACAGGCTTTCAGAACCTTCCAACAAATGAACCTTAGCATACACACCTTAAGACTCAAGAATAGATGAATGGGAGATAGAGAGAGAAAGTAGACAATATTTTCAAGTGTAACGGTAAGCAAATAGCTTACTTGCATTATTTTATATATGAATGTCAATTACAATGTGTGTGGATGATTACAAACTTTGAATCTAGTTCTCGAAATTCTGCCTAGATTCAAATTTTGTAACTACATTCAGCACACATTCAGATTTTGTATCTACATTCAACACATTTAGCACACATTCAGTTTTGTAACCATAGTTGGTACTCGTACTAGTACGAGTAGATTCGTACATACCTCTCGTACCGTACGTACTCGTATGTATTCGTACCAATTGGTACCAAAATTTTTATTTTCCATTTTGACTTGAATTTATTAAGAAAATACATTGGTTTTGTAGCTATGCTAGTTAGAGAATGATTATCTTCATGCATAGATACAATATTATGCATATTCATGGCAAAAGTACCCTTCATATGTGTACACTCGCACGTACATGAAAAGATGGAAAAAAAAATTTGTACTAATATCGTACGGATTCGTACCTCATGATTAGTACGTACCTCGCATCGTACTATTACGTACCGTACCTGTCGTACGGATCGTACCTGACCAACTATGTTTGTAACCATATAGACACTTTGTAAATTGTTAGTGAATAAGGTAAGCATTTTGGCTTATTGTTACACTTTGACAAGTGTATTCTCTCTCTACTTCTCATTCATCTAATTTTGAGTCTTAAGGTGTGTATGCTAAGGTTCAGATGTTGGAAGATCATGTAAACCTATGATTATTGTTATTAAGGCCCATCCCAATTCCAACATTCGGTATTAGAGCATAGTTGACATACACCCTTAACAAGATGATTGATTATAGACTTGACAATTGCTTTAGCTTTTGACGACCTGTTGTCCCAACTTTTTGCTCAACACAAGGTTAGTAAAGCATATGGAGAAATTTTGTCATCATTCACGTCATTCAGGACCTTTCGTTAGGCTTGGTTGAAGTTAGAGAATTTCTGTCAAAGTAAGAATCCTGCTAGGAAAGCACAACTAAGAAGTCAGTTAGCCAACACAAGGATGAAAGTTGGTGAGTCTGTTCAGTCGCACATTTCGAAGTTCAAAAACGTACGTATTAAGTTTTCGGCTCAGTCTAGGTTTATGCACATTCAACTCAAGATGCTCAACATTCCACTCAGTTCAGTTGCACATTTCGAAGTTCAGAAACTTACGTATTAAGATTTCAGTTTGGTCCAGGTTTGTGCACATTCAGCTCAAGATGCTCAAGATTCAGTGGAAGTCAATTAAGAGATATTTTTAGACATCTGAAGTTTTTATCTGAAGTTTTGCAAATTTTTGTACTTCATGACATTATGATATTTAAGGGGGGATTGTTGGAAACAATGTCAGAATAGCATAAAACCCTAACTTTTAGTACTTAGCCAAAATTTGGTCATGGAAGGTAAAAAATTATTATGAGCCCATTTGTTAGTACTTCAAAAGAGCTTTCATTTGGTATACAACATTC
Organism: Ceratopteris richardii; assembly: GCA_020310875.1. Classification (NCBI taxonomy): domain Eukaryota; kingdom Viridiplantae; phylum Streptophyta; class Polypodiopsida; order Polypodiales; family Pteridaceae; genus Ceratopteris; species Ceratopteris richardii. The sequence continues at coordinate 66,443,999 of CM035437.1, read as the reverse complement.
AATCATCAGAGGTCCAAAAATGGTAGAAAACCCTAACCTTAATTTCTGTCCAAAATGCTTTTTTACATCACATTGTTCATCTTTGTCTGCACATCAAGGAAAGCAAGTTCTCATACTCAGTTGAACGCTAATTAGGGAGATCGTTGGAGTTTTCTGTTAAGAAAGCAAATTTTTACGAACCCAAAAGCATATTGCTTTTCAAGATTTTTTGGCTTTTTAAGTGCTTTTTGTAGCTAAATTCGTGGATCAGCTTATAGGCCTATGTAAGAAGGCCTTAGGGTCACTTATGGCATCACTTGAGCATCAAACTCAAGGATAAGTCAGTCTTGGAGGTGGCTAACTTTTGGAGGAGGTGCGCTCTAAGTTGGGGTGCAGCTTTGGAGGAGATTTCGGAGTCAACAATTCAGCTCTTGCTAAATTCTATGAGTAGCAAATCTATTTTTAGTTATTCTTCCTTTGTTGCTACACAAGGAGGAATTTGCTTCTTATTCAATTAGGGTTTGCTCTACAAACAGTTGTAAATTGTTTCTATTCACTCCAATCTCACATACACACACTCTTCATACCTCTTAGGCACATTGTGAACAAACTCTTGTATCTAGTTTGCGAAATTCTACCTAGATTCAGATTTTGTAACTGCATTCCACACACATTCAGATTTTGTATCTGCATTCAACACATTTAGCACACACTCACTTTTGTAACCATATAGACACTTTATAAATTATGAATGAATATCAGTTAGTGTAGGTAAGCATTTTGGCCATAGTCAGCAGGGGACGCTGACGTGTCTCGAGGACAGTGACATCTCGGTGTCGAGGACCACACCTGGACCACTCTAGGGATGCCA